>JAMKCH010070442.1:0-18967 GCA_023653785.1 Ophioderma brevispina | reverse complement strand
ATGATCTGATGGTTTTTAGCTGTCAGATGTAAAAATCACAAAATTCAGCATTTTTTCATATTTTTACATTTTGGAAATTTCATTTGAAAACCCCACATCCTATTTCTATTTTCCTTGCGATTTGAAAGTTGTTGTACTTTTACATGATTTCCTACTGCGGTGTAGCATATAAATTAGTAAGAGATGGACATTTTTATCAAAAACATTATTTTAAAAAGATTTTTATGGAACAAACCTTTTCTTGAGCTGCCAAGAAAATAGAATAAATGTAAGGTTTCAATGAAAATTCAAAAATGTCAAAATATGGATAAAATGCCTGTATTTTTTTGTGATTTGTACATATCTGATGACTAAAACTAGCATGACTCATGCAATGTAAACGAAACACATAACCATATCATTGGTTTTCATTTGTTTTTACTATACCTGTATTGACCAATGATTTTTCATCCTATTTTATAATCTTGACCCCTCTATGGGACCTCCCTTAAGTAGCTATTTTGCCCACAAATATGATTTTTTTTATGCATCAGGGGAACGGCAGAACGCTAGAGAAAAGATATCAATTGACATCTTCCCTCTTTTTGCCTGTAGAGAAATGTAAAATTTATCATCCCATTTAGGTATTTCACATTCCTGGTATGCTAGTGTCCCAGAACATTCTAATTCTCATGGTCCTTGTTTCGCACATTTATTGGATTTATCCTCTTCCCTTCATCCTTCAGTGATGACTTATCAAATGTCCCCCCCTTATCTCTCATCCAATGCACTTAGAACCGAAGGAATCCTCCCCCATTTTCCCAACCCACATTTTGTTTGCTTACCTCTCTTGTGGTTACGCAGGGCTCTCATACTGCCCTCTGCTAACCAGAACCTTGACCTCCTCCTTTGGTTCTTTTCCGCGCATCATCATTTTCAGTTTGTGTACGACAACACATTGCGGTGCTCGTCAAAATAGCCCCTAGGTCGCCTTAGTGTCGGTGAGATGTAATTTTCTTTGGGTGGTGCCTGTACCTTTGGTGTTCCAGTGGAGCCATGGTGATGATGAAATGACCCCACCTGGCCCATTGGAGTGCAAAGATCGGGAGCTGTAGGCATTCTGTGCTCTATTCTAAGACCAAAAACAAAACATACAAAACAAACTTAGCAAATATTGCTCATATACCACCTCATATAAAAATGTAGACCATCATACAAAAATTAATTATCCATATTTAAAAACCCACTCGACAACAATGATTGAATTTTAACTCAGATTATGGATAAAGCATCAATAGGTACATTCCTAGGAGCTGCAAAAAAAAACCCTTTGAAAAATGAAAAAAAAAAAAAATCCTGTTTACAAACATTTTGTTACCATCTATCTAAGAATCCATTTGGCCTGAACTTGAGAAGCCAATGATCATAACCCAACGGCACCAACCCCCATTACATTATCAAGCATGGTCATCGGAAGGGCTCTCAATCTTGCTGTGCTCAGTATGTATGTTTTGTTTTATGGTATATGGGGATATACAATCTAAGTGATGATAGGCGTTGTGACGCCTAGCAGCAGCACCTAGATGAAGCGAAATGATGGTGACGATTTTCCTGATGGCAGCGTAATTGGCAATTGCGCCTTGAGCACCCCGCAAGTTGGATATGTGCGCGTTATAAAGCGGAAACATATTATATTATTAGTAAAATATATACAAAAATGTAATCAGAAACGTTCCAACTACCGTAACACAAATTGATGTACAATTGCAAAAAATTGACCCAATTCCATCATGACAAGTAAGGGCGATTTGCATACAAGAGATCACAGACCAAGGACAATCGTGGTGATGATTTTGGCATTGTTGTGTTTATGCAGCGATTTAAATTTGCTTAAATGTAAATCTTAGTTACATGCACAAGTGTATGTAGCTGGTTTGTTTTTTCATTCAAACTCATAAAATAACATAAAATGTACTTTGAAATTTTTGACCCCAAGGGTACAATAAGTTGCAGGTTGCATTGATCACTGATTGTAAAAATGACCATAACATGCTAAAACAATGATTACCTCCAGCACTAGTACTAGTTAGTGGGTCATTTGGGGCAATTCAGGACGTGGAGAGCAGAGCATCATTTCTCGGTTTTTTTTTTTTTTTTTTTTTTAAAAACAATTTCAGGGCTACAAGTGAACCCTTGAAAAAAATAGGGATGAAATATTAGGGCAAAAAAACAAGAATATAGGGAAAATATAGGGCTAAACCGAAAATATAGGGAAATATAGGAATTTTATGTATTTTTACTTGAAAACTTGGGTTGCCTTTCCATTTGTATATCAGCAGTAATTTTAATTCTTAAACAGATATGTGCAACATTTGAACCCATCTATGGCTGTATGACTATAGTAGGATAATATTCCCATGGTGTGGGTAGTTCAAATGGGGGAATGCTTTCTGGACAGTGCACTACATGTATCCCCGATTTGCATTTGTTTTGAGGAAATCCGGGTTCCTGAAGAATGTAATTATGTTCAAGTATGACTCTATATTTTAAGTCAAGTTATGAAGTTTGAACCCATTTTAAAGTTGGGACCCAATATCTATGGTCAAAGAAGTGTTGTTTTGTGGCAATGTATCATTACCAAGGAAAGTTGACATTTGATTTTTTTCTCAAACTATGGCCAAAGGTCACATGGGTCATTAAATGTCAATATGTGTAAACCCCAAGGCTTGCCAGTGGTTCTTTTGAGCAAATTTGGTGGCCAATTTATAATGTAGGGGGACTTAGAGTGTCAATCTGCATGGAACTCTGAAGAGAATGTAATTATTTCACGGTATGCTCTATATAAGTCAAGTTATTGAAGTTTGACCCCATTTTAACGTTGTGGACCCAATTATCTATTGGTCAAAGAAGTGTTGTTCTGGCAATGTATCCTTACCAAGGAAGTTGCATTTGATTTTTTTTCTAAAAATATGGCCCAAAGGTCACATGGTTCAATTAAAGTAATCTGGTGTAAACCCCAGTCCTTAGCCAGGGTTCTTTTGAGCAAAATTTTGGTGGCAATTATAATGTAGGGGTCAAGGAGGTCATCTGCATTGTAACTCTGTATAATCTGGGCCAGCGTTCACTTGAGCATATACCAGGTGCTAAGGAAACTGCATTTTTGACATATTTTACAAAAATAGGGTCAAAGCTCACACACTCAGTTCATTAGAGGTCAATCTGTGTCCAACCTGTATGAGTTTTGGACCGGTTATTTTTTTTTAGCAAGTGCTGATGGTCATAAGCACCCTTACTTACACCTGAAATGACACTTAGCCAAATTAGTTCAAAGGCCACATAGGGTTTTCAGAGATCACTTTGTTTATACAACCTTTGAATCTTGGGTCAGTGATCTTTTCACAGAGTATAAATTATCGGTCTGTGTCATACACGACGCCGACGGTTGAACGATTAATCGGCCCCCCCCCTACGCCGTGGGCGGCGGACTCACCATCGCCATACTGGGGGCATCTTTTGGCATTTCTCTTTATCCACCGCGTTTACGTTTTTACGTGTTACCACAAAGAGAAGCGATAATCTTTGATCAGTTCTGACGGCAAAAACCACACTATTTCACTGTATATCCATTGTATATCTCTGGTCGGCTCGACAAAAATGTAAATTTCTCTTGGCTGCACAAATAGCGATAAAACGGTTACAAAAATGGAAAACGAACTGCGTGCGAGTTCACTCGCTAATGACACCAATGAAACATCACCGGATCCATTTCAGTCTAATACCACATTGTAACTCGCCGGTCATTTTCACGTGGACTGATAGTCCAGGCGTAGCAATGCCATGCACACACGAGACTAATTTTATTCAGATCTCCACTCGACACATGGGCACGGAATTGTCCTTTCTAAACACCAACAACCCGCATCGGAATATGTCACGTTTTTCATCAAATACGATCGGTCTTTGGGAACTATTCAAGTTTTGCACGACACGGATATATCAACATTCATTGTTACTTGAATTTTTGTCTGGATGTTTGAATTTATACGGAAAATTAATTTTCTCTCGCTGCTGTTATTACCAATTTTTACACGTATTCTAACTAAGCGGTCATTTCTCAGTCACGCAAGGTGGGCGAGATAACCTTCAATTTTACAACAACAGTAACGACACTTGCCTGGAATTCCAGTTTCGGCCATCCCTGACATCATCCTTCCATACATCCATGGAAATAAACGGTGAATTTGTCCACAATTGCAAAACGGTAGTTGTAAATTCTTATTAGCATGATTATGGGCTTATTAGTTTCGTTCGTTATACAATATGCGGCGGTGTGTACTGTGTGTTTTGGTGGCCGGGATGCCCCCCCCAGTAATTGCGGCGACGTGGAGGGTGTCCTTTCGAGGCCTTCCCCGTCGGATTCGTGTATAAGAAATAAGGCAGGAGTTTGGAGAGAATATTTATATTCAATCAAGGGGAATAATGTACAACAAATATTTCACCTATGTGCCTTGACCTTGATCTGCATCTCGTACCAAATGTTGTGTTAGCTAATTAGGTCCTTTGGTGCAAGAGTTGTCATTTCCCTCAAAACTGGCTCAAAAAATCTTTAAAAGGCCAAGAACTTCTGGGGCTTGTGCCTGAGCCCCAAAACATTTTTGAAAAAAAAAGATACATAATGTAAGCAAAATCCTCAGAAAAATTGGTATCCTTTTTACCAAAATGACCCTTATTAATGAGTAAGGGTTTCAAGTCCAGCTGCACACCCTCAACCAAACCAAATCTGAGTAGCCCCTCCCATGGAGAACAGTCAAATTCGCTTCAATTGTTGGGTAGTCAGAGAAGAATATGAGAAGAATGAGTGTTAGTGAGTAAGGTGGACCCATGTGGAATATGTGGAAAGAGGGTGAGGGCAAATTCAGTGTGGTGTGAGAAATGTGGGAATGGATTCATGGGAGATGCACAAAGATGGAGTGACCCCTAGTCCCAATAATTGGGACTTCCCATGACATTTCTTTAACAGTATGCCTTTAACAGTCTATATGTGAAGTCCCAAAACATTATGTGCATCAGCTATGACATTTTTGTGTAGCCTTCAAATTGCGACCACTGACAACATCACCTCCATCTTACCTGATTCCTATTCAAAGCTTCACCGGTGCTTTCACAAAACACTATTCTTATTCTACCTTTAGCACCATCACGAAACACTATTCTACCTTTAGCACCAGTAATATCCAATTTTAAATGTGTGAATGGCTTAAAATAGCAATACAAAATCGGGACTTAGTCACCGGTCAGAATCTTACAAGTCTTGGAATTTCATTAAATTTCACTTCAAAAAAGAGTTGATATTTACGACTATCATGTTATTGATAACACTCTAAGGAATACTTTCAAGGTGGAATCAGGTAATATTTATTTGCTTGAAGCGTGAAAATTATTGGAGAATGTGAGACAAAAATTTTGTCATATCAGTTACACACTATTTTGGCATGACTCCTCCTTTGATTAAGTTAATGGCATTATGATAATTGTACATATGGAGGAGTCATGCTCAGCAGGACTAGAGTGACCCCAAGTTTGGAAAGAGACTTTGTGTGTGGAAAATGCAAGAAGGGAGTTGAGGGAGTAGGGAAGGAAGGTTGGAAAAGTTGTGTGGTGACGAGGTGGAAACAGTGAAGGAGTTCACAATACCTAGGGACAGGAATTGTTGCGGCTTTGGTGGATGTGAGGCAGCAAGCCAGAGTAAGGTAGGGTTGGTGTAAGTTTAGAGAAATGTGGGAGTTGTTACTTGGGAGAAGATTTCCTTTGAGCATGAAAAGGGGGTACACAGATCGAATCTTCTGTGTGTCAGTGGGATATAACCCTCTGACCATACATAGTTCATATTGCATTGCGTTTAAAGCTGTTATCTACAAAATTACGATACCTGATTTATCTGGTTGTATGGACTGATTTTCCCTTTTTCAAAGTCGTGTCATTATTAAAAACAAATCACGTAACACAATTGTTGTTAACTGTTCCCAAACATCAGGTAAGATTTTTCAAAAAATTGAAAGCTCGTAATTGACAAAAAAGCACGAAAACTGGTTCGTTTTCACTACCACAGTCTGAAGTTTTTGATAACAAACACGCTTTCACACAAATGACGCCAGGTCATTTTACTCATTCTCTGGCTATTGGAACATCATTCCCACTTACACTCACCACAATTGGTGAAATATAGAAGTTTTACCATCAAAAAGGCCGTGAAATTTGCAAAGGTTAATTACGCATCATATGATATATTTTTCCATTTAAAAATGATTGTTCATAATAGAATAGTTAATATTAATTTTTTATATCCTGCGTAGAGTTTGATGAGGCATCCATTTTGTTAGAGCCATTGATTACACGATGTTCACTTGTCTGCGGAGTATCCCGATCATGCCATGGAAAATCCTCGCGAAACTTGTAATGTGCGAAGTGCTATCCGTGTGTTGGTAACGGGACATGAAAGAATTTTCGGATATGTGCAATCATGAAAACGTGGATTAGTCTCCCTTGTGTAAAAATGATTTGAATGACCTTATCCGTCACTTGATATTATTTTATACACGTGAAGTTTGATAACATCGCCGGGTGGAACAATCTGTTTGGAAAATCATCGAAAATTATTTTGCCGTTATGGAGATGTACATCAACTTGGGATGGTGTTAAGTCATTTTCACATCAGTGGTGAACTGTTTGTTACCCTTGGGGGTATTTTGCATTTGGGGGTCAAAAGTAAAAAGTACTTTTTATTTTTTAAAATTAGGTTAAAAACGCGTGTTTTTTTGTTTTTATCAAATTTTGAATTTATTACTGTTTTGGAGCTTATCTTTGGCAAAATATGTGTAATTTTGGGAATATCTGGCACACTTGGTAAATTTGAGCAAAAAATCAATTTATGTGAAAATAACCCATTTTTTCTTCCCAAAATTGTACCATAAATTTCAGCAAAGAGATCTATTTTAATTTTTTAAATTTCAAAGTATATGTATTTCAAAATTTACACAACTGCTTTTTGACTAGTCCTTGGTTGAATTCATTATATTTTGGAGAAGGGACGAGCAAACTTTTTGACGGAAATTCATAGCAACTCACAATTTTTAATTGTTAAATATGTTTGTCAAGGAAGCCAATTTAATCCCCACATGCCTCCTGTATTAAATCTCTTCAATGAGGGTTACTTCCTGACACAAATTGCAGAAAAATCTGTAAATTCTGAACAAAGTGAATTTTACACTTGCAGTCGTTTCGGTAGTGACCAGTTAACGGCATGTTAACATGTTTCGCAGTGACAAGATGTTAAACCATGGCTTTTGGTGATAATAATTGAGAAACTGACTCTAATTTTGCATTGCAACAAGCATATTCACTCATTCTAATTATAAGGAGATACAATTAGACTTCGCAGATTTGCACAAAAAACAAACAAAAATTCTAAGGTAAATATACTGTAAGAATTAACGTAGTATCTATGTTGCAGGGAACTAAACTAACAGATTTGTTTGTAAAAACTTACAATCATGTGAGACTCCCTTGTTCAAAGTCTTCCCATGTTACTCACTTCCAAACAATTACACTTTTTAGAAGATTTTTCATGTATAAATTCTTAGAACTTTGCAATACACAGTCGTTTCGGGAGGTGAAACGATGTTAACAAATTGTTTTCATGACCTGTGTTTATTAATAACACAGAAGCTGAATTATCTTTTGCATTTTAAACACTTTTCATTCTAGGGTGTAACAAGAGGAAGAATGCTTCAGGTTGACCAAAGAAAAGCATGCAGGACAATTGTATTACACATATGTTCGGCCAACATTGTCCTGAAACAAGCTTGTAATATAAAAATAATAAGAAAAATCACGTCACTTGGGTGTGGCTCACTCTCGAGCAATTGTTTAAAAAAAACACTAAAAACATAACATTGGCATAAAACACATCAAACTTTGTGTGGACGCAATTTACATGGCCATGATTTGTGAAAAAAATCTCATTTTGAGGCCATGATTTGTGAAAAATATCATTTTGGAGCACATTTGTTAACACAAATGAGAAACGTTTAATAAAATAACCCATTATATGCATTCCCAGAGTCATTACAATATTTTCTTTTTTTACAGTGTCTTTTTTTTTTTTTTTTTTCCATTCAAGCTCATTTTCACAATTTCAATCCTTTTTCATATGTTTTTCACAATTTTCTGATTTCCCAGTTTGTTTTGATTGGAGTCTTTTATTTAAAAATCCTGCCATGATTATTTAACCATTCCTAGCAAGTTTTTGTTTCTAAAAAAATTGTTTCCTTACCAGTATGTGATGTGTGCTACAAGTGTTAACAAAAAAAAAAAAAAAGATGCTGCAGGCAGGTCTTTGAAATAAGGATTTCCCGATCCAGAGGATGGCAATTTTTTTGTGTGTTTTTAAAAACATTTTATATGCCCATGGTCCTATCAATGTACACGATTTTGGTTTCAGAACCAGGGGCCTTTTGCTTTGAGCAGTGGTAAAAGTTTGCCCCCTTGCCCCTGCTTATTTCAAAGCCTGGCTCAGGTCATTCCATGCCAAACCGGGAGTTCACCCACCATCTATGGTTTGCTTTTTCATTTTTATAACCCTTGCATCTAGCTTTCTGATTCCAAGGTCACAGGTCAACCAAAAAATCAGTTTCGATTCTTATAGCGCCTCGAAGTTTTACTGAGCAAAATTCAGTCGTTTGGGTTGACATAACACAGAAGCAAAACACATTCATGTAACGTCCATTCTATGAGACAATCCTGAAACTATAAACATTCGCACGCATTAACCTGCTTCATTTGTTGATACGTGGCCACTCCCATTGATCAAGTGATTATGTTTCCTGTAACTAAAGCTTCGATGGTGATCCCCTTTAATTTTTCTAGGAATCACTAGCCATGAATTATTTCTTTTCTGCAGAAGAGTTTTTAAATGCTCTGCATAATTGTATGACCGGAGGAAAAATGATTGCCCTCTCAAAGGGGTTGGAACGCTTAAAAGTTATCACTAAAATTAACCCCTCCCAGACTTCTTTTTTATTTTTGTTTGATTTTACTTTTGAGTATATTTCTATTCTTTGCATCTGATAAGTACACTAAGTATTTGAAATATTTGCATTGTTTTTCAAATGCATTTTTTCCTCCGTCTATATTAAAATGGGCCTTAGGTCAGTTCTACATGTACGTATTAAAAAATCTGCCCTCAGCAATCATATAGCATAAATCCTTTGACTTTATATTGCATAGTGGATACTAACCAAGAACCTAACCAGACCTATAATCACACTGTATTGTGTTGAAAAGGAGATTTTGACTATTTTATTCCTAAAACATATATCGTGTATGGAATGGTAAACTTGTCTGTTTAAAAAAATTATGTGCAAATACCAATTTAAAAAAAGAAAAAAATAAAAAACTTAAAAAAAGCAAAAAATAAAAAAAATCTGCTGAAAAAAAAATCAAGTCTCTTTCAAGAGCTGCTGCCTGCTGGTGGGACCTAGCAGTTCAGGTTTTTTTTATAGTGACTATTTCTTTTTTTAATTATTCAGGGCCACCTTAATTAAGGGAACCTAACTTTAAGAATGAGGGCATAAAAATTTAGATATCTGTTCTTGTGCCTGTAGGATGAGCACAAACAAGATGCAATAATACATTTAGGCCGATAAAGGGAGAGGAGTGAAATGGGTTATGTGAGGAGGAAAACCGCCTAGAAGGGGTGGTGATGGGCGTCTATAGCGTGAACATGGGGGGGTAATGCGAAGATTGATGTGCGGTACGGGGGAGGGTTGGGGGCAGCTTTTAGGACCTTCAGCAGCATGGATCAATAGCTGTGAGTGTCCCCAAAAATGGAAATTACATAGTAATTTCACAGGACTGAGGGCATTTTTTTCTTTTTCTAACACATCAAATTGTTGGTATCGCTCATTTCACTAGCTGGTCCAACAGACCTGTGGCAGTCAAGTATTTCTGATTTCCCTTGCAGCGACAATGCACTTGAAATATAGTAAAGTTTTTCATTTTGTTGGGTCACCTGACATTGTCCGAATCTAAACACAAATTTTAAATATGAACATGTCAACAAAACAAAATTAACACCTACTTACAGATAATCAATTTCAATTACCTACTTGTGTACGTGCAATTATTACAACTCAGAAAACTAGAGGTCTCTGGTACATGCTATGCATTATGCATCCGTCCTTTCAATTTTGGGGTCATTTTAGTGACTTTTTCACATGGGTCACCATTTTTTTTGCCTGTATCATACATTTAGGCACAGCAGTAATTATTAATAAAAGTAGAATTCTCAAGAGTCAATTGATATTGAGTCCAATCTCAAAAGTAAGGTCAAACAACTTAAAGCAACAATAAATGATCACAACTAAGGTCAGGGGCATTTACCATTTCCTCAAGGGGTACGTGAAATTTACTGGCCCCAGGCTGCAGGAAATAAATTTGAAGTCTTTTAAGACCTACAGTAGGCAGTGTCCCTGCCATTGTTGCCCCTGAAAAGGGAAATTAAATATTTCACAGTACCAGGAGAATGTTAAAGGACAATGTCAAGTTCTTCCTGTTTTCTCAGTATTTACACCGTGGGTAAATAGCCCTGTGCTGACTTAGTTGCTTAGATTTACATTTTGTTCAAATGATACTTTTGTTTATGCAAATGCAAATGACAATTTTGCTCATCAGTTGGAAACTTTGACGAACCATTCTATGATAATGATGGATAATGGATGTCTGGTGGTGATCTCAGCTTAGAGTTTACTAATCCCCAGCAAAGTCATGGCAAAACTCAAGATGTATGTGAACCTCTCTCTTGTTGTTTTGGCATGGAATGACCCTGCAGAGTAGTGCTAATTATTTAATAGAACAAAAATCTTTGTTTGTGTTAAAAAAACAATTTTACTTAAAAGATATAGAAAGATATAAAAATGATAAAACAAGCTAAGGCCTTGCAATAATGTGTATATACTCATGTTAACAAAAATGTCACCACCGGTCAGACTCCGAACAACCTGATTAGATATGGTTATTTTCTCAACACTGCACGCATGTTGTTTGTCAAAGCTATACCTATTTTATTCTCTTAAGAGATTTTAAGAAATCTAATTTAGTTAAACAAAAACAATTCAGGCACGTTACTGTCACCAGACTGTTATGTGTCTGGCCATGTCTTTCAAATGGCACAGAACAGTAACAATATACATGAATCACACTGGTAATTAGTCAATTTATCAATCTATATGTTATAAAATCATTTTATCATTTGAATATGTTTCTTTCCAAGGTAAACAATCACCAGTCAACCACAGTAAGGCCTCCAAGCGCCAAAAATGAGCAATTTAGCGTTGTTAACAAATTAATGTCCTCTCCGAGACAAACCATTTCAGTCTCAGAGGAATTTTAAGTTGACTTGTGCAGCACCTTTGGGGAGTGTCATCCTAACATGATTAGCATCACTACACTAATCACTACAACAGAGCTATCAGCAGCAAGAGATTTCTAATTAAGCAAGTAAAGCTGCGATGTTTAACTTAACTGTTTCCGCGGAATTGACAAATGTGTTTCGGAGGTGACTGGTGCTAACGGAAGGTATGCAGTGTTGTATACTTTGAAATATGTTTGGTGTATTTTTACAACATTTTCTTCCAAGTAGAGTATAAGGCATGTTCAACATTTAAAAAAGTCCAAACATGCCATTTCTCTCTTTTAAAAATAAACACTATCAGTCATTGTTGCGGAAGTGACATGAAAATGTTAACGGAAAAGTAACATTGAATTTACGTGTGCACAAAATCTTAAAGATGCAAAGGATCAAAATTTCTTTTGCAACTAAATGCAAGTCCATACTGTATATTTGTTGGCAATACCCAAAAACAGAGAAGAATTCTTATTAATAATAAGATAACAGTTTGTTGAAATAGGCATCATTTGTTAACGGAAAATGTCAACTCCGAAACGCTGAATTGCAACGACATGTCTCCGGAAATGAGAAGCAAGAAAATGTGGAAACCAAAAAGCATTATAGGTTGGACACTTGTCTATAATAATAATAAACCCAAAACGATGGGATTCAAGTGCAGGGAAAAAGGCCAAGCTTTGAGAAAAATAGATGTAATTGGGGTACCACCAAAGTGCCAATTTTGACCACATAAATGGCCCACCAATCCAAAAGAAAAAAGTACTGAGGCTTGTTACGCTCCTGAGCTAGCCTATATAGGCTAGTTACACACAAAAATCTTTGAAATTCTTCATTGAATTAGTGAGTTACATATTATCAATGAGGTCAAAACTGAAATTTACACCACTGATTGTTAAATGGCCCGTAATTATGTTCATGAACATTTAACCCATGCATTTGGGGCATAAACGAATGAATAACTGAATCTGAACGGGTTTTACGTTGGGTTTTCGGAGAGCACGATCAAATTTGTAAATAGGCAAAGTAACACGCTTAAACGCAATGCAATTACTGTCCGTCTTGTGGTGAGGAGTCACACTCTAACTCTACCACAGATTTGATCTGTGTAATGACAGGTATGGTGTACAAGAGTTGTGTGAGATCATTGATGCTGTATGGAGTGAGACTGTTGCCTGAGTGAAAAGAGTCGCCACTATATTGAAGGTAAATTCGGGGAGTGTTTACCCCTCACTAGTTGTTAAAATCAATAGATTAGAGATCAAAATCAGACCTCATGAATTAGCACACTGCATAACTCAAAAAAAAAAAACGGTCATCTGATCTTCGATTCCCGCCCTCCTCCCTCATATTGTTTTTCTCTTCATTGATTGATTCTTAACTTTTTTTTTCCCTTCCCAGAATTTGGGTTGCTACCGTTTCCCAATGGAGGAAAAATGTAAATGGGTATTTTACACTTTCCCAACACCGTACATGGTTCCAAATTAAAATGTGGGTAATATGATTTTTCATAATTCCGTTGCAAATTGATAACTTTCATTTTACTAAATTTATGCTTTATGAATTTTTTAAATATATATCTAAAGGATTTTAGGTTCACTCCTTTATCCTGCTTTTCAAACAAGGTTTAACTGCTTATAAGATGGTGAACTTTTATCAGTTCCCAATATCCCAATTTGACAAAACTGGTATGTGGGTAGTTGTGTATGCAATTATTACCCATGCATTGTGCCATCATTATTGTGCATATTAATAACCTCATTTTACATATTGGCTCTGATGGTTCATTTCTACAAAGGTTAACTCTACCATATCCCAATGTCCAATCAGTCGAGTATTCAAGTAATACTCATGCCACTGTGCCATTACATTGTATTTGTGCATATATATGCCTCATTTGCAATGTTGCTCTGACTGGCTGAATATTAAAGATTCCAATGTCCCAAAGTTGACGAAACTTGGTATGTGGGTAATCGGTGCCAGCAAGTAATACCCATTGCACTGTTTATGCAAATGCCTTGGTGCCCTTAATGGACAAAAAAAAATTGCCTTGGTGCACCTGTATATTGCCTTATGCCCTGTCAATTTAATGCCACCCTAAGGCAAACCTGCCTTGCCCTCCCGAATTCTTATTTTGGAGCCTGCCAGTCAGTAGATCATGGAAAAGAATTAATTATTCTGCCACATCTACATTTCGGCACGTTAACGGAATAAAACCGCATGTTTAAAGCCTAAAAGGTGCCGATTTTGGAGTTTGCCGTACTTTGGCTTTTTGACAGCCCTGCAAATTCAGTGCCAAGGTAAGACGGTTCACATTAGCAAACTCTACGAGGCGGGTGTCACATGCAGTAGCAAGCTGAGAGCACCTGTACAAAACACTAAATTCTACACGGTGTGGTTCAAATGAGAAAAATCACTTCAATAAAGGTTTATCGTAGATAGAAACCGGCAAAGGATCATGAGGTCCGAAAAAGGGCAACAGCACCACACACTCATGATCAAATGATTTGTTTCCATGCACTGTCCAATGAGGCCATCACGGCAAAATCGAGTAGAACCAAAACTTATTGAGATATGTTTTCAATTATGTTTAAGTAAGATGATAATGTACTAACTACCTAGGTTGTTTGTCCAGAAATGATATTATAAATGTAATCTTTGTTTTATGAAAGGTACGACAAATTATCCCCTCAAATATAACCAGAAAATTCACACTTTCGTCATCATGCAGCTGTTATCGAAAGATGTAGCGTGCAGCCGCCAGTGGAGTTGACTACCACCTGTAACCCCTAATTCTCCGTCCCAGTTTTGAGTTAATGAGTTTACATTAAACATTACAAATTTCATTCATTGCTGTATATTGAAGCAGCCGAATATTAATCCCCCAGTATGATTAGCATTTCACATTTGATAAAGAAGTTTCATTATTAAATATTAGTTAAGAAATGAGACCTTTTCGTGGAACGACCATCTGGATACACCGAACACGGAGGCAAACTTGGCCATCAATTGCCGCTTGAATCATGGCCCACACATCGCGCATCGCACACGGAAAAAAACTGTAGACTTCTATCAACCTTCCTGCATTTTCATAACTGTAATTTCGATTCAGCCATATGCGATTTTTTTTAGCGGCCTACATCAAAGTTTAGACCAACTTGTTTAATTTGTCCTGTCAAGTTTCAAATAGTGTACCTTGACGAATGGATTTTACCATTTTACAATACAGTGCTAGCCGACGGATTCGGCCGTCCGCGAAGTGTGCATATGGAGTTATTTATATTTGCGTGCGGGGATCCATCATGTATTAATTCTGTAAGCTTCTGTTGACAAACATACGATCATTACAAATAAATGTATGAGGGAAAATATACACCTTCTGTTTTACACTTTACAAAGTGTCATATTTGGTGAAATATTTAAAAATAAGTGGTGATTAATCCAACGACAGGGCGGGACCAAGGGGCCGGGCTGTGCAGTTCCGATAAAATCTACTAGAGGTCTTACATAAACATTTTATGCTGACTGTAACATTGGACTGGACCTCAAGGTACGAGAACTTCATTTCGACCAGCGGACAAATAAGAACTACCTATGTTTCATGTACGAGGCACTTCAAATACACAGTGATTGTGACTTCACAGAAATTTCTTTGGCTGTCAATGATACTTAAAGATCTGAGAAAATGCCATCATGTACAGACACATTTGTTTTACCGATGGCCGAGGATTATTTAAAAAAAATGCTCTTTAAATTTCAAGTTCCACTTTCTCCGTCCAAACTCCCGGGGGATTTTATTATGATGGCGCAAGACAGCATCCGGTAGGTCAGCACATAGGTCAGCTGAAATTAAGGACCCAAATAAATCGGGAAAGTCCGGCGAACAGAGAAGTAGAGGCATACTATATGAAGTGAGAGCTCATGATCGCTGTCGTACGTGGCGCATTATAATTCACGCTATGTCAATACGTCATACTGCATACTTAGGACCGCGCGGAGTGGCGCTATCACGACAAAACAAAACGGTAGGGGTATTTTTACACAATTTCTTCGCTGAAGCATGTAACATTAATTCCAGTAAAAGCGAGCGATTAGCATGCGCAAAACCGGACTTTTGAAAACGATCATGTACGCATGCTCATGAGCAGAATTCGCTCGCTGCGACCGGTACTGCGACTGCGAAGTTAATAATGGGATTTTTAAAATGTTTACCAAATGGGTCGACGCACAGGTATGAACTTTACCTGTCTCTGCCTTGGCTTTCCGGTTTGGACTTAGTCTGTAGATGTAAAATTATCGTCCTCTGAAAAGTGCATAAAAGCCTCTTTTAAGTTATATTTCTTCCTGAAAACATACTTAAAACATTTAGGGTTGTTTACCGCTGTCTTACAGCCCAAAGTAAGTAACTTTGCTAAACATGGAACTCATTTAAGAAGCGTTAGTTGAGCAAATGTTTCTCATCGGTACCCCGAGTTCATTTTTGCATGACTTGAGGGCAGTAAAATAGTAAGGTGATAAAAGATAAGGGGCCAGTCAAGTCAGCTTGCAGGACTGGGGCTGGTAGCTGCACAAAGCAGCAGGGCCAGGGCAGATCGCACTTATGTCAACTCAAATTAATGCCCCAACTAGTCGCCATTTATTTGTTATATCGTTAACTTTTACAGATAAAGGTGGAATATATATAAATCATACAGATTTTAATTTTTATGTACTTCTTTGTCGTTTTTAATTTTTTTGGGAAAACTTCCAAAGTTTGATATTTTTTGAGTTCCCATTGCCAATAGACAAGTACACGTTGTTTACGTTACATCCGGGAAATCCAGTTTTGTTTTCCCCTGGTTTGATCCCATCATGCATTGCGGCAGAAGCGCCCCTTGTGTTATTTCCGCTATCTACGAATAAACCTTTGATCTAAAAAACTTTAAAACAAAATCTAAGAATTCTAAGAACAGGGACAGGATTGATGAACTATCCTATAGTGAACACCTTGGTTTTACAGGGTCGAAGCACCGTTTTAAAGCACAAAAACATTTCGTGGACAAATTACAACTGCCCATACAGTTAAAGAATAGGAGGTCAATGAGGTAACATACAAAAAGTGTTACTGTACTCATGTGCGGTTTCACAACTGAACACACACGATTTTGGATCATTTTGGCATGGAAGTTTTGTCTGTAACTCAGCTAATACTTGGGCTACGTATTTAATTGACCCCTCATTTTAAAGGAAAAAGTAATTACTTTTCAGTGAAAAACACTTTTATTTCGTCAGTCTTTAAAATAATATGAACGTATTCAAATTGTGCACAATCTTAGCAAAGGATTGCATGGTTTGGTCGTGTATGTGTGACGTCAGCAGTCGTGCGGATAGCGAGAGCATACTTCTCCGCACGACTGTCCTACGAATAGTGAACGAGTTCTTCTCCGCATGACGGTCGTGCGAATATCAGTCAAGTCGTTGTGACAAACACACTGACAAAGCTTCCGAAGTCGTCCCGGTAAAATACGAAAAAAAAGTCGAAAGCGGGGTCGAAAGCCATCGTTGATAGCGCAATAAGAACGTATAAAATCGCACGTTCTACTATCCGCCCCAAACGCGAACGCATGTTTAGGATACTCATCATCTTTAATGTTTTTTTGGTATCGTATACAAATGGATACACACGAAGTCAAATATAAACAAAAACATCGGCAACAAATTAAATATGGCCGATGTCAGTTTTTCGATATTTGCGCACATGCGACTTAGCTTCTTTTGAAAATTGTTCAATTCCAGCCCGGGGTACGTTATGCGATACAATCTGGCAACTGAAAAAACCTCAATGTTAGACAGCCATGAAAACGGTATTTGTATTTCTGTCCTCGGCCAGGTAACCAATTACCGAAAAAAAACAAAAAACACGACTGGCCAGGTCTTGAGCCGGGGTCTGGAGATTTGCAATATAATCCTTTAGGATATCAAATTCGACCAGTGTCCCGGGAAGGGTACTCAAGCATATCTTGAGTAAGTTTATGCATGCCACCCATATTTTCGAAATTGGGGACTGCGGAACTGATTTGGGGATATAAAATATGGGTCTAGGGAACTGAATTTTTCTTGTCAGAAACAGGAGTTTTGGAGCTTGGTTTTTATCAAATTTTTAGGTATTTTAAGTAAAATGTGGTCAAGAACAGATTTTTACATAAAAGGTGGGGTCTCTGGAACTTAAATAGGCTTAAGTTAAAATGGGGGTCTGTGGAATTTAAAATTGGCATGAAAATGAGCATGAAAATGAGGGTTAAGCTTATGTGCGGCACATACCCACCCCTTCCGGGACCAATGTTTCTCTGTCATAGGGTAGGCCTATCAAAATTTTATTTCAGTCTTCGATAGGGTATAAATGCAATGGCATATTTTGCATGAAGCTTTAAAATTAGAGTGTACGGTAGAATTGTAACAGTATTGGGCAAGGATTCTATCGCATGTGATTTGCATCAGTCACATTAAAGGCCGACTCAGAGATTTTGACATAAAATATTTGTGTGTAATAATTAAAAATAGTCAACTAAAACTAAAGATAGCCACCTAAAATGCTCAAGAATAATTCAAGAATCGGATTTTCGGTAATCCGTCGAATTTACGGTAATATACCTGACCTTTTGTTTTTTTCTTGCATTTGCTGCAGCTTGTCCGTGTTATACAAGTAAAAAACACAGATTTAATTAAATAAGGGGACAACTCAGTCATTTGGGACCCGAATTCAATGGGGTTTGCTGCTTTGAAACACTACTAAACAATATTAATTATAGTCCGCCGTACCGCCACAGTCCGGCTACAATGGTAATGAATATGGGGCACTCGATTCAGTTGACTCTTCACGCAACATTAGTTTCACACTTTATTCCGCTGTCGTCTATGGAGCCCGGACTGTGGCTCCCGGCGGGCTATAATTACTTTCACGCATGGTCGCGGCGGTGGTATTACGGGGGGGGGGGGGGTTTTTTTTTTTTTTTTTTTTAAAGCTTGGAACAGGGGCCCGGGTTACGGGGGTGGATGTGCGCCAGAGAATCATTTTCAGCGGTCGCACCCTCCCCATTCCACAAAAGGTCCACTTTTTGGTGAATTTGTGTATAAAAAAGATTTAAAAATTAGAGAAGTTTTGACAAGAAATTCCACTTTTTGGTGATGAGATGTTCAAAAAGTCCAAAAAGGACCATTTTAGGGAGGTATTAGGTCCACTTTTACAAAAAAATGTCCACATGTTTGAAGTCCCGAAACCCCTGCGCACGGCCCTGGCTGCCAGAATGGCTCAAAATACATCTTAACAAGCTTTAACAGTTAGTTTTCTCTCAACTTCATGGGGCTTCTAACTGCACATTAACGAGTAATTTGAATTTGAATTGGTCTAAAAAAATCCCATGTTATTGTATAGGCAATATCTGAACTCCAACAAGAGAGGGCGCTATTTCCTATGTATCTCATTGCAATATATTGTTGTTTTTAAAGGGTTAAATCAACACAAAATTAGTGTTTCAAATGTTGCAAAAG
>JAMKCH010070441.1:0-26818 GCA_023653785.1 Ophioderma brevispina | reverse complement strand
AAGCTTATTACACATTTTGGTTGATTTTGTTAATGTGGTATTTATGTGTAAGGAGCAAATGTTGTGTCACAGTGTCAAATAGGCCACTTGGTTGTATTATCAGTTTGCAGAGAGAAGTGGCTATGTTGATTGGTTGGCTGACGAGAGCCTATCTCTTCTTGGTCTTGTAATGAGCCAGTCAGACAGATTGTATCATAGGCAGTGGTCTAGGGGGGTTAATATAGAAATAAGTCATCTAGACTGCTTTGAAATATGATAGTCCAAAGCCAGTTTCGTACGGGCCTTAAAATTTGAGTTGTTGCACCACTGGTGATTAATTTTTCCAATATATCACCTTAAGGGTGTGTCCCCCTGACTAGGAGTAGGTATGATTTTCGCGCCGAAATGTTCGCAAATTAGCGGTACTGCTATTCAAATGGCTGCCATTGTTTTATGACAAACTGCTATACTGTATTTATTATAGATAGGAACTTTATCCAGGACTAAACAAAATAAAATTTTACCTTCCTGAAGTGGGCTTAAACATTTAGGTGTCCAATATGGCCGCCGGGAAGAGGCCCGTTATTGTTAATGTATTAAAAGTGCCAAATTGATGGTGGTAAGAATGCGAGTTAATTTTGAGAGCACAAAAAAGAGAATTAATGACATTTGTATAATCGCGGACACGAGCTTAACTCATGATGGCGGCGGGTATACCCGCTCCGGGAACATAAATCAAGAAGAAAAACACCCCGCACATCTTTTTCAAACATTAAAAAAGAAAACCATAAGGCAAACTATGATAAAAACAATTTCTGCAATTTCCTCTCCTAACTTCTGGACAATGTAGACAAATCAAACACTAGTTGCGCTGGGAAGGAAAAATGATTCTCGGCAGTTAGAGAGGAGAGACCTGGTTTTAATGTCAGAACAAAGATAGCACTTGATGTGCGCGAAGAAAGTTAGGTCACCATATTTAATTTCCTTCTACATATAGACAATTTTTCACTTCTTCATAAGCAGTATTTGTATTTTTAAGGAAACACCTTGAAGTCACGGAGGAGCCTAAATACAGTCCAGTCCACACCCATTTATTATGATTTTATTTTATCAGATTGATATGAGCTGTTGTCTCCCTATGAACTATTATATAGAGTCAGTCTTGTGATAGGGCCCAAGTAGTAACCAGCTATAGTGACAGCAATATCTGGACAAGTCAATACCCCATTTACCCACTTTAATATTTTTTCAAGGGAAATGATTTAGGGTCATTATTAGAAGGTGGTGTTAATGACATCGAAACGATGGGTAGGGCTGCTTTTATTCCTGAGTTAAGTACCCTAGAGCCGAATATAATCACGCCAGCTTTACAAAACAATCCTTACATCAACTTAAAATGCCAAATTAAAATTCTTTTGGAGCTCCAAAATCACCCAAGGTATTTCAACAATTTAACACTTTTAAGTTCATTTAGCAAAATATACCTCCTTGCGGCGGCCATCTTGGACGCCTAGGTGTGTAACGCCCCCTTTAGGAAGTTAAAAACTTGATTTCGCGTAGTCGTGATAAAATTTCCAGCTGTAATGAAAATATTAATGGCAGGTTTTACATAAATTAAAAACAATGGCGGCCATTTGAAATGGGCAGGACCGGCTTAGCGTGCTGAGGCTTTGGGGCGGGGAGGAAAATACCTCATCCTAGTCCGGGGCGCATCCAATTCAAGGTGATATATTGGAAAATTAATCACCAGTTGGGTTTTGCAACAAACGGAAAAATCCGATGGTGGCAGCTTATGGACTATGATGCTTTCTTGTGGAGTCAAAGAATGCATGGTTGCAATGCCGCTCAAGGGATTTTGGGTGGTTGTTTTTGCTCTTTCGCTCCAGCACGTACAAGTGTAAAAATAACGATGTATCAAGGATTTGAAAGTAGTACTGACAGAAAAAAGTGGTGCATAATTTTACAGAAGTAATTGTTGTCCACAATGAAAGGGATCACCCTTTAGCATTTTTTTCAGATCTCTTTGAAACATCCCAGTGGAGCTCAGTTTGCCATTTATGCGCTGTGCAATAAGTGAACAGAATTAAAAAATTCAAAATGTTACTGGATAAGTGTTAACACGATTAATATTGGAACAAAAGGAATGAGTGGAATTGCTGCAGTGTGAATTTAAGGGCAAGGATTGTTTGGTTTGGAATTGTTAGAGAAAAATGTGGCCCATTTTAGTCGACTTTAATTTACAGGTGCTCTGGGGATTGCCAAAATCGAATTTTTAGCTCTCATGTCAAGAACGGGTTGAAATATCATTGCAAAACTTTAAAGATGGGGTTTTTGGGGGAAAGCAAGTCTATCAAAGGTGAAATTTGTAAATCAGATCAGGATCCCTTTAATGATGTATATTAACTGCTTACACCAGTTTTAAACATTGCTGTCTATCTAAACATCAAATGTTTTCACAGTGGCTATACCAGATGATTGATTGATTGATTGATTGATTGGATTCATTCATTCATCATTCATTTTCTTGTATTCCTTAAGCATATAACCAACAAAAAAATATACATCCAACCAAAATGCGGTAAGGCAAAACGATTATGGAGGGTGATTAAACAAAACAATAAGACCAGAAGGACCCTTTCCCAGAAAAAAATATAATTATACCACATTTACAAGAGTGATCGTCTCTGTTTGTGAGGTCAAATGTCAAGGTCAAAGTCATTGAACGCCTTATCATTCACAAACAACGACGCAAGGCAAACACTAGCGGTCCAGAGAGGACACAATATTTTTTTGTTTTAGGGACTTATCAGCAATGGGCCATTATTTTGTGTCTTTTTGTTCCCCGTAACAGGATCATGCAGAGACATCTTTGAAACGTGGACACGTTGAAATTACTGATCAATCAAGGAAAATTTCCAGATGCTATTAGGACACATGGGGTAAGGTTGACGACAATACAAACAGTTTTGGACACTGATTTGGATAAATTCATCCACTGGCTAAATCCTGTGTTAATTTTAATTAAAGTTCATGCTTTTTGCCAGCAAACAAGCAAGTTTTTTCCAAAATGGAATTTTACATGTTTAATCCTGTATATGGCTCCATTTCTGATTAAACTTTTAAAATATATTTTCTAAATTTTATTTGAGAAAAGAATTCTCACGTGGGGGAAAAGCACTGGGTTTAATAAAAAGAAGGAAAAGGGGATTCCCTATAGAAGTTGTTTTTGCCAAAACTGCACCTGTTTAGATTGACAATAGGGAAGTGGGGCCCCCAAGATGCTAAACTTAGAAAATGGTTTATTTGTTTGAGATCAAAATATTGCAGAACTTAGGGAATTCCCCACAAAGTTATATAGGGAAAGTAATGTTCTCGTGGTGATGAATTCCACTTGTCAGCTAGTGTAAGGTGATGTTTATGCATGAGACTGATTTGTATTGAATATTGTTAGAAAGGGAATTTATCTGTGAGTAGGTAAATACAATCACTGAAGGATCTCTGCAGCAATTGAAATCAGGAGCTGAACTATAGCTCTGGAGCTATACAGTTAATTATAGCTAGTTTTTACTCTACAATAATGGTAATTTGAGTTCTACATCTAGGCCGGATTTCCTCTTTTGGATGCCGCCGGAGCTTGATAGCTACATTGTCTGCTGTCGCTTTTGAAGCTCAAAGAGCTTCATTTTTGGGAATCAAAAGGGATCCAGTTTGTGGTCCGATATGAGGACATAGCGACAGACGATGGTGGTATTAACCTGGATTTATTTATTAGGACCATTTGTCGTCGAGGAAAGCCCCGTCGTCTTGAACTCTGGACAAGATTACCTTCACGACTGAGAAGATTTCCCTTGGAATTATAACCTGAGTTTTGTATGAACTTGTGCGCTGTCATTTTGGAGGCTTCGCTGAGAGGACTAGCATCGTTGAACTGGCACGCCTCTTCTGAACATTAAGTATCAGTTATCAATTGTGTGTAATTGTGTAATTTTGATTTATGTAATGTTTTTGGACATACCAAATTCTTTGAACCAAATCAAGTAAAGATCATTAAAACTGTTTATTTATATATTCAATCACTTGTGCACAAGGCTCATGATTTGTGTTTGAAAGGTATTTCTGACCTTAGGCGTATCACGAAACGTCATAACCAATCCAACGAAGTCGGAGGGCAATGTCGAACCATGTTTAAAAATTGGACTGGCAGGGTAACAACCCTTGGCGGTGCACTGTATTGTGAATTGTCCAAAAAAAAGATTGGAATTCAATAGCAGTTTACAGTATTCCATAGTATCAGGTCCTGTTGATTGCATTATGCACGCATCCAGGCATAGGGCCATTTATCTTCCTCGAGTCAGGACGTCAACATGTTTCCATGGATGTTTTTGCGTGAGTGCATTTCACACCGCCTTTCATACGCTGCGTAATAAATGCCAGCGCTTTGAGGTACACCCGTAGTTTAAATGCTCACTTACTGTAATAACACACGACGGTCAATGACTCGGAAGGTAAAAACCACTATAGCTAAGATGAGATACCCATACTGGCTTGAGTATAGTCCCACATTCAATTATAATCCCATCCTACATTTGGGAAATTCCAGGACCAGAATCCGTCCTGATTATAATTCATGTAGTTGGTGCTTAGATGGAGTTATGTTTCTAAATGTTTTTCTATTGAAAAAAATTATTTTTTATAACCCCTAACATGTCACGGGGTCGCCCGCTATAACACGTCCTGACCGGCAATGACGGCACTACGAGTGTCTCCTGAGTCCGACTGACAATAACAAGCAATAGTGTTTTGCATTGCCGGTTTGGACTTTTCTCACCGCAGCGAAAAACTTGCCGAAAATTGTTAACGTCCGACTGGCAATTCACAGCAATGCACCTCCTGAGGGGAAACGTCCGACCGGCAGTCGGCAGTCTGCAGCAATGCGCCTTCTGCGGGAAAAACGTCTGACTGGCAATGCCTCCTCCTGCGGGGACATTGTTCCAACCGGCAATTACAAGCCAATTGAAAGCAACTTAATTGCTGGTAATTTGGCTGTTCAGACGTGTTATGGGGGGGTAGGGTTTAAGGTAGAATCAGTTTGTATATGTCAATGTTTTTAATATTGTTACTTTACCGATTTGTTGAAAACGAACCAGATGAAAATAATATGTTGATTTGTTTACTTCGTTACTGTGATGATTACCCTCCCCCCTGGGCACTACTGCCTATGACAATTTCTCTGATTGGTTCACTACAGGACACAACATAGATAGCCCTCTGAGACCAATCAAAATAGTGCTGAGATGCGATAGATAGGCCATGTGGTGCCCAGGGTGTTAATATCTCGAACTGAAAAACAATCATGCACTAGCTTTGTACAACTTGTTGCATTCTGAAATATGGAATTGCTTATTGAAATGAGCAATCACTTGATAAAAATAAGCCATTGGTATATATTTTTTGCATCCCACCATAAGTACGTTAAAATTGTTTTTGATTTTGTAATGTAAGGTGCTTGTTCGATTTTGTCTATTGTTGTTCTCTCCATTATTGATAGCCTGGCACTGCACATACCCCCATCAAGTACTGGTAGGAAACAAACGTGCGTTTTTTGATGGCAAGAAACAATAATGCATATTGAAAGCCGTATTGTGCTAATATTGATGGTTAACCATTAAACGCATTTTTTTTTTTTTATCTGGAATGGATTGAATTTAAAGCTCAAATTTCAGATGACAATGAAAAAATGCAGCCTTTCATCTGCTCCCAAAATTCATACTACTTCTGGTAATTCGGGGGGGGGGGGGGCTGGGGGGTCCTAAAGAAAAATTGGAACATGCACCTTTACGTCAAATAGGCAGGTTTACTAGCAATAGTGGGGTGGATTTAATCCTTGACATCTGCATCCACCCCCTTGTATATATTTGTATCAGCTAAAGAGTGGTTTGGCCACGCTTTGACCAATTACGCATCATGTTGCGATGTGCGCTTTTCTTCCTAGTTAACATACGTTACACTGCCGTATTTCTTAACTTGTCCGAGAAATAATCCACCAATACTGTATAATGTAATGGGTTCAAATTTAATAATTTTTAATCAGTTTTGTTTTTTTGTTTCATGATATTTTTACGGAAGTGCTGATAATTACTCTGATCTTGCAGTGAAAACTGATGAAATCTTTTCTGAATGCATAGGGTGTCTTGGTTGATCACACTTGATGCAGAGAAAGCTGGTGATAAGCTAGGAGCTTTTAATCATTTTAAAAATTACTAGGTAAGGAATTGAATGATGCTAGAGTGTTTGATAGTGCATCATTTATCACTGTATACGGGCTATTCACACTAAAGCGTGCGCTTTGATTCTCACAAAGGTCAAAATTCATCTCTTCTGATTTACACAAACTCAGTGGATTGAAAAATTCAGGTGGTGTCCCATTAGTTCCAAATATAGAGCATGGCATTTTCAGTAACATCACTAAATATCACTGAATTAGTGATGAAAAACGCTGTCTGGAGATGACATTTTATTTATCAATCACCATATACCATCTTCAAAATGGCAATTCCTTAATTTGTTCTAGGGGTTATATATTTGATTTTATCATTTATGTGTGCTGGTCACCTGGAACATTGTTTGAACACTTTACAAGTCTTTAATGTGTCATTTTAACAATATTTAAATTTTAAAAAAGTTTATCTTTGCAAGGTTTCAACATTTGCAAGGAAAGTCTAGTAATCTCACTGTTTATCACATTACTTTTTAACTCTGCAATTATATAATGCAGTTTTTATGTGGCATTTATTCATTAAAACATCATTCCCAATGTTTAGTACAAGTTTTACCTCAAATATCTTGTTGTTATCAAAATCTTTGTAACTTGAGCTAAAAATGACCAGGCTATTCAGGAGAGGACATTTTGTTTAACAATCATCATCCCATCATTGGATGGCCATTTTTTCTTTAATAGGCGAAGTACTCATCTATTTTTTGACTGTGCTGGTCACTGGACTACTGCACACTTTAGTGTCTTTGAATGTTCATTTGACCAAATTTAAATATTATAGTGGATAAACATCCACATAATGCTTAACATTTGCAAGGTTAATTGTGGAAATCTCACTATGTCATCAGATTACATTCATGAACTATGGCAGATAATCATCAGCATGTAACACCATTCCCTTGGTAGAGTAAAGTTTACCAAGATATATCTGTGTTTAAAAAATCCATGGAACTTGAGCTAAGAAGGACATTTATTTGTTTTCTGGAGAGACATTTTGTTTAACAATCATCATACCATACTTGAAAAGACAATTTGTATGTTATAGAGGTTCTACTTGTCGGTTGTTTTTGTGTACAGTCACTGGACACTGCGGCACTTTTATAGTCCAAAATGCCATTTTACAATGTTAGCCTTTACGCATCCAGAATTTTTGGAACATAGTGTTAGAGAGAAGTACTTATTTTTTTCAAGAATTACACACACAAACCTAGACAACCTGTGTTTTCCTAACATAATATGCAACATTAACTTATTACTTATCAACATAATATAGGTTGGCATCCGTTGAATACTTTAATTTTTCTTTGGATTTAACAAAATCATGTATTGTTCTGGAGAGGACATTGTTAAACAATATGCAAATCATAATTTAGACTTCCCAAAGCACGAGGGGAGGGGATGACAACAGCAATTCATTTTCGATCCTGTTAGTAAAATAATTCTTCTTTTGTAGGAATAAAATATGAAATACTCATCATCTGGTTTCAACAATTACCCTTATCACATGTTCTGGAGAGGCAGACTTTTAACGCGGAATCAAGATGGTGAAAGCATACCCTTGGTTATATTTCGGGCAAATACCCACTCAACTAATTGTCATTGTCATCATTAGGTAACAATCAAAGTTTGTATAGACAAAGTTTAAAAGATGTTTTGAATTTATTAAAATGCAAATAAAGCCTTGTTTGGAGAGGACATTACATTTTCCTTTTAACGCGAAATACAGATTTTAACAATAATTTTCATAACTTTGTCATTTTTACACACTTTGTTCCTCATTTCACTGTATACTGTCCACACATTCCATATTTTACCACTAATAAAACAATACCACAGATGGTATACCATATGTTTAGGATTTAGGTGCAATACTTCAAAATCTAAAATGAGAACTCCAAAAATGTGTTAAAAGTGCACATTGTAGCCACAATTTAATAAAGAACAAATAGAATTCTGTAAAAATGCCTCCTGAGCTTTGGGGTTTTTGGATTTGCTCCCCAAGGCATTTATCATATAAATGATAACAACACTATGTTATTTTCCCACTTTAAGCACCTAGATGTGATCATATTGGTAGTTGCTAAAGTGCCCGCTTAACGTGAAATAGCCCATAACAATGAATATCTAAGAATTATAGTGCATCACTTGTTGAGACCAACTCTTTTTATTGAAATGTTACATCAAAAGAGTTTTTGGTATTCATAGCAAACCTAATATTTTGAATACAAACTAATTATCTCGCGACACACCCTATTCATTAGAAATTTCATGTTTCGGTATTGAATAGTTTGATAGGACAAGACCACAGCTTGATGGGTGTGGTAAACATTCAATGCCAAAAAATTTGATGTCATTTCAAGATCATGTGGGGTCCATCCAAGGTCAAATCCATATCATGGTCATGAACAACTGATGGGTGTAGTAAGCATTCATTGCCAAAAAATTTGAAGGTCATTTCAAGGTCGTGTGGTTATTCACGGTCAACTCTCTCAATATGTGGTAAGTCATGTGGTCGACATTTCTACCGAAAATTGTGAAGGTCATTTCAGGCCAAGTAGGGTCATCTAAGGTCAAATACGACAAATAGTTTTTGTATGGTCCAATGTAGTCAACATTGATACCGTCAAATTGCAAACTATGGCAGCAGCCTCAAGTGGGTTTGAGAAACACGTTATTTCCCTCCAATTCTCCCTTTGATCTTAAAATTAGATCTTCCTCCATTTACTACCGCAACGGGCGTGTGCCCTTTGTGGGTCGAGAACCTCCGTGTTTACTACTATGATGAACTGGCCTGTTTGGAGCTGGAGTTATTATAGTACACTGGAGTAGAAACTAGAATTCCCATCAATATTCTCAAGTGCTCCTTTCAGTAGTCAAAGGAGCGAATCCACTTCACACCTATTATCTGCCGTCATGTCGTGCGACTTTCAACAAAAAAACCACAAGCGCGTGTCGCTAATCGGCTCAAGTGGCCTGAGTCCCATATGGTAATGATTCTGGTAATTGTGTGGGACCCCTCCAGTGACCTCCTTGAAATGAGTCACTTGTCCGTTTCCGATCTCCAGTCAAACAACTCACCTTATTATCCTGTCTGCACCATAGTGCATGTGAAAACAACCCCTCAGGATTGCTGAATTCAGCGCTTCTACGATACCGACACCCCCCCCCCCCCCCCCCCCCCCCACCCCCCCCCCCCCCCTCGTCTTCCGTTTGAATTTTCTGCGGATAGCTTGTTTTGCGAAATTCTTGTTACCTTTTTTGCTTAATATCTATAAAAAATAAAATACTAATGAATTACTAATTGCACTTTTCTGCCTAATGTGTTTAATTTTAAAATGAAAGGATGACTGTTTACGGTCAGATTGGGTGCGGAATGACCTCCGTGCATACCGACGCTGAGATATGGCACTATTGTACACCGTTTCACAATTCGAATGTTGTTGTGTTGATCATGTTTTGATCGATCATGAAGCCCTGTCCTGGCTTGCTGTTTTATATGTTATGTTCTTATAAAAATGAATACGGTTAAATGGAATTTGTGACGATTTCTTGTTTTTGCCAAGCATTGGTAACTAAATAAATGTAATTCATGGTTTTGTGTATAGGCGTATGAATGTTTTTTTGGAGGGAGACTGTAAATGGAAGAACCTTATAAAAAGATTTATTACTGTTTGTCATTTTTAATATACAGGTCATGAAATAAATTAATGTTAGGCCTAAATATAATATTAATGATTATTCACATAATCTGGGGCAGGGAGAGGGGATGGGCGCGGAGTACTCTTTAGCACTCTGTGTTTTGGATCGATTGGAGGGAGATGTAAACTGGAAAGGAAACCAAAGATTTCTTGCTTTTGATCATTTTTAATTTAGGTAAAATGAAAATTAATAACTCCCAGGTCCCTCAAACTAACTTTTAAAATGTTATAAGCAAACCCAGAGACGATGTAAACAAACTGGGGGGGCTGTTATCATGCTGTTACAAGATAGGCCCGCTAACTTCATGATTTCATTAGAAGATTTTAGGCCCGTGCTCGAACTTTTATGAATGGTTTTCTCCGCAAATAAAATTGATCTCTGCTTCTACAGTTGTTTATTTTCGTTAAAACTGCTACTAAATTAGTAAACTCATGTAAAATCCCATTTTTTATCAGCCAGACTGAACCATCTGCCGATAAATTTTCCCCGGGGAAAATCCCCACATTCTATCGCAGTCTGGTTGAATGATCTGCCGATACAGGTAAAGGCTTGCTAAAAACCAAAAATATGTGCATCTCAATGCATGTGTTACCATATTTTTGATTTTTTCACTGTCACAAAATTATTTTTGTTTGAGTAAATATACAAGATACCAGATGATTGTTCATGAACCTTTTAATTCATTTTTTTTATTTTCTGACTGAAAATTTTATTACATTTCCCCCATTTTTAAATGGACTGGTCCAAACAATATTCTATCATTCAAATGTTTAATTAGAAGTAAACCAAAATAAACAACACTAAATAATCAAAGTATTTTTAAAATCATTAAAAAATTACAAACCCAATTTGAACATTGAATAAATGAAATGTTATATTGCTAAAATAGGTCAGGTGCATTTTATTTTGATTGTAAAATGGAACAATGCACAAGACACATGGCGACCGAACAACACGCATAGCCATTCCGCCCGTCGGCGTGAAGTTTGGTTCAACAGAATTATGTTATGCCTATTACGATATTAACTGTATTATTGCAACTTTACGATAAAAAAGTGGACAGGGTTATCAAGTGGTGAGCTGAAAAGTAACAAAATCTCCAGCCTAGCCTGGGATTATCACTCGGCATTTTTAACACATGGCCTGAGCTGCGACGATGGTGAGTTGATGGATGCCCCAATATCGTCGAAAGTGATACAAAATCTTGCAGTGCACCTCCCGATCGTGCCGATGGGTGCTCGTAAATGTCATCAATTTGCGTGCAGTGACGTGCATATGACCCTAATTACTTAAAATCAGTTTTGCTATTCTCTTCATTTGCTTAAAAAAAAATAATTGCTTGTGCGGGATCTTGGTTAGCAATTTCGGGCCAGTGAGTACCGTCGATCGATCCACTTCAGGCAGCTTGAGTCGAGATTCCGGACATATGCGCCCATTAACACTCGAACCGCGCTGTGTACAATAGTTTACGCAGTGAGTTTCTACTCCAGTTTCTATAATAACTCCATGCTTGTAGCATGGATTTGAAGTAAAATCTTCTTTGGAGTGAGTGGGATTTAAAATGGAATAGCCCAATGCTTAGGCCATGTAACCTGACCAACCCCTGAAAACCCTGCCAACCCACATTTTTTTTTTGTAAATTAGGTTTAATGGCGGCATATTTTTAGCTTTAAGTGCAATGGCAAAAAATCAATGCACAGGCACTCAGTTTGATGCTGAATAATGGCACAAGCCCCGCAGTGGCTCGTGCCATTATGAGTCTAGTCAAACTGATGCAAGTGCATTGATTTTTGTCGAATGCATGATAAACTAAATTGCAACAGTACCTAATTCATAAATATTATTACAGCCGTAAGCACATATTTTTTACAAATGAAATCTTGAATGCGGCAGAATCCAATGCAATGATTGTTTGTTATGAAATTATGCACACCCGCCCATAAAAGGAATCAATCCACGTCGCACGTAATGTTCTATTCCACACCGCGTACCCTCATTTACATACGCACTGTGCAGTGACAATATCAATGCATGAATTTTTGCCAGTCTTATTTCTCCTCTGAAATATAGGTTCATGACTTAAGAATAATACCTAAAAACAGACAACAAAAACAACTATTTGATCTTTGCTATGTCATAGCCATCTGTATTCATGTTAGAGCAAAATTCGACCGACCCTAATATTTTCCTCTGTTAGGGCAAACAAAGATTTTTTGGTTTCTACATTTGAAAATCATACGCCCTTCTGTGGAAAATGTAGTGGTAAAGTATACCATGGGTAGTATAGCTTTTAAGGAATCGGCCCAAGATAAATGAACCAAATGATTTTTTCCCAAGTTTTAATGTAAACTCCTCTCTCTCAATTCTCTTTAGTGTGCGATGTTTCCCCCCTACCATAATATTTTCTAAGAGCATATGCAACCTCGGGCAAGCAGTATTCCAAAGGGCTTCAGCGAGCCATGGAGTTCTACATGGTCTACCTAGCCCATCCTTCCCAAAGACCAGAAACAACGTCAGCCTCATGTCTCAAGGGCTCTCCGGCAGCTCCCTCAGACATCAAGCCTCAGACGCAGAGTATTGCATTCAGGATAGTGAAGGGGCACTGCCAATCCGTGAGAGTCCTGCACCAGTTTGCTGCCCTTTTGATTCTGGGCATGCGACTGGGATGTCCAAATGTATCCCTCTCCTGACAGGGTTAGTGGATTATCTTTTCCATGTAGTTATTTAACTTTTACCTATTTCAAATTATAGATAGTTCCGAACTTCCATACCAAGTTATGTAGTACTTATGGTGGGTCATACTTCATCGGTAGCCCTTTGGATGACGCTAGTCTTTTGAACACGCTTGGTTGCAAGATCAGAACATACCATTGCGCAAAAACATGTAGAATGCTAGGTCTGCAGACATCTGCCGATGATGTATGAACCCCACCCAAGGGCCACTCCCATGTCCAGGCTGCAGCTTTCCTGAACTTCATGGCCCATCAGAGGATGTTTCGGAACATCTCATAGTACCGTGGATGCATCAGCTATATATAGGCCTGGAGACATACAGGGAAACTTGCCATTGGCATCAAATTGAGCTAAAAACCCTTAAGCAACAGGCAAGTCCAAAATAAAAACCTTCATGCATACACTCGGATTGGAACATCACACACTTGACGCCCACCGGCATGACCTGACTCCATCCCCTGCCGAAGTTTTTAGTGAATTGAGTATATCTTTCAGGTCCTAAACATCATCGATTGGAATAATGGGGACGCCTAATTCCGTGGTAAGTATCCATATCCCCAGAGTTATTTTATGTATGTACTGTCTACTGCTATTAACAACATATGTCAGATCTAAAGTGATGATTTAAAGTACTTTAGCTAACTTTTAAATAAACAATATTAGATTATTACACACAACACACGCACGGACCCATGCATGCATACATACACATGCCACCCTACTCATATAGACCGCCAACGAGGACTTAATTTAACAATAAAGTCGTTAAAAGTAATTTATTTTGATTTATAACTTTCCTTGCGCCCAGGCCTATAAATTTACTACTCTAATATTTTTTATATAACTCCTCTAGCGCCGCAGGCCAATGGCCCCTTAAAGAGGGCAGGCTTGAATAAGGAGGGAAAGTATGGTGTAAAGGTGTGTAACTAGCTTGCGCCGCAGCCCTATTTAGTTCTCTTAGCTAACTGTTTTGCGCCGCAGGCCTATATAGCGCTTAGCTGTTTTGCGCCGCGGCCTATACATTTGTTACGAATCTAATATTTTTGTATGTTAACTCGCGAGCGTCCGCAGGCCGATAGTCCCCAAAGGGGCAGGGCTTGAGGAGGGAAATTATGGGGTAAAACAAGAAAAAGAGTTTTCTTTTTACGGAATAGACTGCAATATGATATTGCAGTTATATTCGTATAAAGTAAATTGCGGAATAAAACTGCAATAGCATATTGTCAGTTTTATTCCCCGTTATAAGTAAATTTTATTTTGTTAAATATAACTGTTTGCTCCGCAGGTCCTATAATTTGTACTATATTTACATCTTAATATTTTTTTTTATATAACTTGCTCGCGCCGCAGGCTGGATCAGCCCCCCTAAAGAGGGCAGGTCTTGAAGAAAGGAGGAAATGATGGGGTAAAAGTTTTAACCTACTGCGCCGCAGGCCTATACCTAGTCGCTTACTACCTTTTTTTGCTGCAGGCCTATAAATTTACTAATCTAATTTTTTTTATATAACTCGCCAGCGCCGCAGGCCGATGTCGCCCCTTAGAGAGGGCAGGGCTTGAAGGAGGGAAATTATGGTGTAAAATAAAGCAAAAGATTCTTTTACAGAATAAACTCCAATATGATATTATAGTTTAGTCCGTTATAAAGTAAATTACGGAATAAACATACTTAGATTTTTTAACATTGTTCCAACGCGGACATCCTCGGTTTTGTAACGAGGTCCTCGTATATCAGTGAAAAGTCAGGTGTGTCCTCGGTTGGAGGTGAAAACAACGCATGCGTGCATACACACACAAAACCACACAGATGACTGTCAGCATTTCATAGTCAACTGTTCTGAACGCATTCAGCAGATGAAACATAATCTTGGGGCACCCAATGCTGTTCTCCATGGGAGAGTAACCATTTCTGTTTCTGATCAAAAGCTTGATGGCCCAACAAACCTATCACAAAATAATATCTGTGTTTTGTAATTGTGACATGATCAAAAATGAGTCACTGTGGGGAGTGTCAATTTTTGAGTTTTTTAATATTGTGCTACTTACCCCATTCAAACTGCTACATTTTCATCAAACCCCATTAAATTTGTATAAGGCCTCTGGCTGTTCCCGTTAACTTCTTTAGGATTGGCATGAACAACTATTTTTGCTGATTACCAATCCGAAAAACTAGCGAGTTGCCGGATGCTTTTTCGCACCTACTGATGGTCAAAGTTATTAAACTGTGTACTACTATGTGTTAAAAATTCACACTTGTCATAGCAACTACGAACAAACCCACGCTATTTTGGAAGCCCTATTAAAAACATCATAGCTGATCTTTGCGTTGGTAAACTTCTGAGCAAATTACCTGGCGATGATGTTCTTTGGATGTCTACGGATTTTTTTTTTATACACTGGTCGCCCGGTGAAATCAAGGAAACGTTCATTTTTTTCATGCTGTAAGTTTATGTATCATTGGCTTGGTGCGGTAACATGTTAAGTTTCCGCATTGAACTCGTTGAATCGTGATGGCCGTTGGTCCTCTAGCCTTTTTAAATATCTATCTCTTTCTTTTGGACATCTGGGTTTCCATAGATATGATAAATTCCTGCCTTTCCAAAACATTGAAAACGTAGAATTTACCGCCCATTGTGTCTATAACTCGGATAATAATTAACTATGCACCTATCTGACTCATTTCCTTTGATCAAGGCCACACTTTATCTTTCAAGCAAATACCCCACTGATGTATATAATCATCGTGTGTTTGTTATTGGTTTATACAGAGGTTTACGAGACCAGTGGCTGCATATCAGTACCTCTCATGACAAATGAGGACTTTCACAGTAGCACTGTTCGCAAGCCAACCTTCTAGCCACCGTCCTGCTCTTCCTCCGAGCAGTGTTTAAGTATGGGGGTGGCTTGCTGTGTGGATCCAAACCAATTTGCAAGTCAAGTTGATTGCGTGGAAGAGACATTCTTTATTTATCACCTGCTCAATAAAGTGTGACCTCCTTACTATTAAGATTTCCTTTATTTTTGGTACAGTTGTAGACCTAGTATTGAGAAATTTGCTTACGATCTCCTTTTCTTTTGTGTAAGCAATTTACTTTTTTGGCAATCGACCCCTCCCACCATTATCAGAATGGACAACATGGCATTTTAATTTCCTTCTAACTTCACATTGGTTGAACTACAATGCTTTTGGATTAAGGGATTAGCACGATAGGCGAGAGAATCGAACCATGTGGAAATGCATGGTTTTAACTTATAAATCAATGATACGTGTGTACAATTCCATGTAACTGCTTTAATGGTGAAACCACACCCAATAGTGAAAAAAAATTAAGTATTTTGAATGAAATTTTGTCCGATACCGTCTCCTTCAAATAGACATACAGCGATGGCTCTCAAAATCTACACTAAACGCTGATTGTGGGTTACACCAGTACAGAATGACAAAGATCAATAATGTTTTGTTTTTGAGGTCAAACTGTATTGATCATGGTGCACAATATCACGCTGACATCGTGATATTCACCGGGGAAGGGCCTTTTTATCTCAAGTTGGAATTTGAATACGCACATATCTAAATTAACAGAATCAATAACATCTGCCTTGCCTTAATACAACGGATTTCAAGCCATCTACTTGGGCGTTATTTCGCATAATCCATCAGTAACAAAATTAAAAAATATGATTTTGATGTTTTTTTTTCGATGTTTGGATTAGCAAACGCTGCTACTCCCTTTAATTTTTCAAATCTACATCAAAAGCTACCTAAAATAACAATTTTCTCAATCATTGTTGGTATAACTTAAGGTTCCGTAAATGTCAAAATTTTTCTTGTGGCACATTTTAAAAACTGACCCCTTTTTAGTTTCAAAATACTGTAGCTAGGAAACAAAATGGAGTTAGGAGCTCAAAATTTCAGAATTTTTGTTTCTCAATATGTTCTACTTTGATACATATATAATCTAAAGGGTAAGATGGTAGGGTGGTAGACCATGATCACTTCTAAGTTCTCGTAAAATTATTAAAAATTATAGATGCTTCTGTACGAGACAGATGGAACTGGAAGTGGGTTGAAATGTAGTAAATGACAATGGAACAATACTCAATGATTGCATTGGAAATGCTTTCTATTTATAGGTGTGTGTGTGAAATGGTTGAATTTATCAGAAATTCCCCCCCAGCAATTGTTTCCCCCCTCCCCCACAACCGTGTTGTGGAGGGGCTATGTGATCATGCAGATGGATGCCTGCCTGGATATCTGGATGGCACATTAATTAAAGATGCACGTTCCGATCGCCTTTGGGACCCCCCTGATTTACCCGGAAGTAGTATCGATTTTAATATAGATGAAAGGCTGTATCTTTCTCTTCGTTGTCCTGAAATTTGAGCTTCCAAATCCATTTTCCCAAGATCACAAAAATATGCCGTTTTAATGGTTAACTGTCAATATTAGTACAGTAGTGAATAGGGCCTTAGAATGTGCATTATCACTTCTACTATCAAAACCACAAGTTTGTTTCCCATGATACTTGGTGGTATGTGTATGCAAGTGCCAAGCTCTCATATTACGGTACACATAAATCAAAACAATGACCTTTAATCTACTCTACAGACTAAACCGTATAGTCAATGAACTTCTAACGTGGCACGGTGATAGAACATAGGTCATGTGCTGTTCTTTTTATACAGGTTGTGAATATTAATGAGCTCATTTGCATATTTTCAATAAATTGTAATTAAGCCACAGTTGTCATTGTCATTTTGTCATTATTGCTATTGTTTACTTTATATTTAATTATTACCATATGCAGTTATTTTAGGCAGCAGTAATGCCAGTACGTCACAGCAGCCAGCCATGATTCTCCTTGATGACTTAGAATCCAGGAAAAAGAGTAAAAGACACAAACACAAGAAGAGAAAATATGAAGCGGGAGAAATAAGAGAGCCAGTGAGTTTTAGAATGACCTTGTAGACTGAGAGGTTAATCACTGGGTATCATTGGTATTTAGTGCATTGATTAAAAATCAATACATGCATGTTCAGTTTGATGGCAGGTAATGGCACGAGCCATGCAGTGGATATATGAGCTAGTAAAACTGAACCTTATGTAATTGGTTTTGGGAAACCTTCTCATTATTCTGAATGGTTGTTATTCTGATATAACCATAAAGGTTGTTATTCCGAAATATAAGGATCATTGTTCATAACCTTAACCTTTACCCTAACCATTATCCTAATCCTTACCTTAACCCAATCCTTACCCTAAAGGGGATGAATTTAGTATTCTGCCAACACATCCTTCAACGTGCAGTTTATTCTGTTGAGGCTGCTGAATTCATTGGGTGGTGGCACAATACAAAATTCTCTCCCCCAAAAGGCCCATTTTTACCTTATTTCATTGTGCTTTGTGTTGGTGGAATATTGATAACTTCCTGCCACAACTCAACGCAACTCACTAAAAATCCAGTTAAAATGAATTTAACTTTATTGCTGTACCGGATGCAGTATTCTGGGGAGAGACTGTAGTTTGGGCAATACAACTCACCACAACTTAGATGCAGTGAAGTATGAATGAAAATTAACCCTCACCTTAAATCTTTAGAATAACAACCATTGTTGTTATTCAAATAAACCCTTCCAAATAATATGACATGGGAAATATCAACCCTCATTTCAGTACATTGGAGATTAGATTTTTATCCCCCGGCATGAAAAGCTTAGGGGGATTTTGCGATAGCGCGGTATGTTTCTTCTCTCAGTTTTTGTTAGAGTTTTTGTTTTTCGTGTCTTTGTTTCGAAAAGTTTGTCCTATTTAAACCCGCCTTGGGGTTAAGTGCAATTAGGGGGGGGGGTTCATTCATAATGTGAATAATGTCAAGGTCATGGACCAGTCCAAAGTCATCTGAGGTAATATCCAGATTTACATCTTGCTTGGGGATGACACAAGTGTACTTGCTGTATTTTTAAAAATTGTAATCCTTAAATCTCCTCCGACTTGCTGGAATAGAATAACTCGCCAATGATCCAATTGCATTTCAACACCCATCATTCTTAAGGTCCTTATTTGCACAATCCGTGGGATCAGCTAGAAATGCAATGGGTTATATTTTAACCAGTAATCATGTTTGAAAGTTTAAGATGTTAAATGAATGAAAAGCAAATGTCTCATCTTCCAAACAAGTCCATCACACACCCACTTTGAAAAACACTTTTTGCTTCTAATATTAAATTGCCTTGTCAATTTACTCCAAATTTGCAGTCAGATGTTTGGTGACAGTCGTTTTCCATGGGAGGGAGAAAACACTTCAGACATATTTTCTGTTGCACAAAGCAAGGAGACTCGGATGGTTTCGGATGATAGTCCCTCAGTTCCCCACCGCAACCTGTGTGTCATCAACAAATCCCTTATGTCTAACCAGGAGGTTGTGACACTTCCAGCGGCAGTGGATTGCTGGCAGTTCCTGACCACTCATGACTTGTTGAAAAAGGTAAGGTTTACATCCATGGGGTGGGGGGGTCGGTTAAGCGCAGTGTAGTCCACCACTGGGTCCCCAGTTACAAAAACAACCCTCGGTCGGGCATGCGATTTTCATGTGCGTGTGGTTATTCCAGTTCAACTCTCGGCCTCGCAGGGGTTTTCTCTGTTACTCGGTTCTCCTGCTTCCAAACTCTTGTCTTTCTTCCCCAACTGTACCCGGTATAAAGTGAATGAAGACGGAATCACACCATAAGTAATAGTGTAGCAGACTACGGTCAGTGGCCGAGATAGTTGTTGGCGTCCCCAAATAGGCACTTGCCGTAAATGAAGAATCCCAAATGTTGATAGTTTTGTCTTCAAATGAAATTTGAAATTACTCATAATGTGGTGGAACTAGTAACAAACCATTGGAGTGGTAAAGATTTGTTCTGTGCCATTTTTTGTATAATTTCGAGGGTTTGGGAAACTTCTGCCATTTAGATATTTTGTACGATTTCAACTAGGCCGTGGACGTTTTTGAAAACAGGCAAATCTTTCGATGCTCTGTAATCAAAAATCAGCCTTCATTATATACTTTTTAAACAACCCATCCAATTCATTGATTGATGGTTTATGCTATCGAGAGCGGCGTGTTTTAATGGCGGCTCTTATTTTCTCTACTAGTCAGGCGTTTTATTTGCATTTCCTGACAAAAGCTGCCTAGTGGATGTCAGAACATACGCATGGGGAATCTCGTGTTGGTGCTTTGATTTTTTACATTTCAAGTGCCGGTGACAGTTTTGGGTAACTTTTTATCTTTTGTCAAGTTTGGACATCATTTGATTCTGTTCGTGTCGTCTTTCTTACTGAAATGCTATGGTTTACTGTGTGGCACCTATTAACCTGTTTCTAGTGGGGTCTTTCGTGCGAAATGAAATGTGATCGTGTTACCAATCTACCATCATGCAGGGGCTTACCAGGGACTGAGATCAAACACAAGTGCGAGTTCATTTGACTTGAGTAGATTTAGTGAAATAAACCCTGGATGAATGTCGCCCGACTATATAGAGATGATAATCAAAAGGGAAGTTGTTTTACTTGAGATCAAACTTAAGTTTAAAATATCCAGGCAGCAGTTTGTCATCTTACCACATAATTTTTGCCACTTACTTTTAATTTTTCACTTTCATGTGTTTTCAAGGACATCACAAGGAATCGCTTTCAACTTTCAACTTGTCGCCGAATTTTCAGTGTCGTATTTTCGTCACCTGGGGCGCTTTTTTCAAAATGTCCCAAAAACATAGAAAATCAAATAAAAGCGTATTTTTACCACATTACCATCTAATAGGGTTAAGGTTCTGCCTTATTTTGGCCAAGGTGACCGTTAGAAATGTTTTGAAACAAAACAAGTGGTTTGTTCAGGGAATTTGATGATGGCATTTTTTTCGAAAAAAAAAATGGCCGCCAAAGTCATAGAGAAGTCATTAAAAGCATATTGTTTTACCAAAATAATCATTCAATAGGGTCAGGTTTTCTGGATAATTTTGGCCAGGTGATCCTCTAGAATGTTTTCAAATAAAAAAAAAACATTGGTTGGTTTCAGAGATAATTGATGGTGGGTTTGTTTCCAAACTGACCGCCAAATCAGAGAAAAATTAATTAAAAACTGTCCTAAAACATAGTATTGATCAAATTGCCGTTGTTTTTTCATTTAACAAAGTGGAGTTTTCTAGATATTTTAGCATATTGTTTTCCTATACTAATTTTAGGACGCAAAAGTGTTATCTTTAGCCTTACTAGAGGGGCGCTTTTCCCCAAGATGGCTAACAAAATAATTAGAATTGTCGAAAAATTTAAAAGAACCTCATTATGGGGACTTGTCTTTCGAGATTTTACTCTAGTGAATTTTAAGATGTTATTCATATCAAAACAATACTGTTTGGTGCAATTATATAGATCCCGTCATCTGCCATGTAATGGGGAAAACTGGTACCGTGATACTCTCGCAAAATATGGAACTGGGTGCGGATGTTAATCATGTTAGAGATGTTATAAAGAAATGGTTATATCTTACACCACTACCCCACAAAGAGCCAAGAGCAACTTGCCAATTTAAGGGCTTTGACATATTTTCTGTCAAACTCTCAGGGAGCTTTCTTGGCTTTCTGAGGTATGGCTGGCATCATATGAGGGATAGCAAGTCCCTGAAACTCCTTGAAATCTCTGAACGTGAAGTCTTTCGCAATGAGCTTTTGATTGTGTGGATCCATACAGGTATTAGACCTGTCTCTTCACAAAAGGCAGATAAATAAACCTCTTTAAGTAACCTCAATTAGCATAAATACTTCTAGGTCAGGGCGCTGTCAACTTCTAGCCAAGTCATGGTGGTAAATTTTAAAAATGAATAATTCATTCAGGGTATACATACAATTTGTATCAAACTCTGCGGATCTTGACACAAGATGCATGCAGATTTGCAGTTAGTTTATGGGAAAGAAGGCCATTCATACAGGGACGTTGCAATTGGAAAAGGACGGCTTTCTATAGAGCTAGGAGGCGCGAGTTCGTCAAAGAAGACCCTAGATTGGCTATTGTAGGTATTGGTACTCCTGATATTATTTTAGCAGCCTTGTAAAAATATAGTTGCAAGAAGATGGAACAGTAATAGTGGTTGGTTGGTTTGCTCCTGTCATGACTGACAGATCGTGACTCAGAGATGCAATGCCATAGACGACGATCTTCAGCATAGAATAGCACATGTGGGTCCTGTAACCGCCTTAATTTGGTCGAGCCACCAAGCTTTTCCTGCATCTTCTTTTGCCTTGAGCCATTCCTTGCATAATTACCTTCCCCAAGTTGTTTTCACCACGCCATGATTACATGACCAAATATCTTAGATTCTGGATGCAAATCTTCTGTAACAAGCCGTTTTTTCACCACAATCTCCTGCAGAACGCTGATGTTTGTCTCTTCTCGATCCAATGGATTCGAGTAACGCCTCCACACCACATCCCAAAGGCTGCAGTTCTGTTACGGTCTGCTTGGGTAAGGGTCCATGTCTCACTTGTGTATGTGGCCATTGGAAATGTCAGAGCTTGGACTTGACGAGTTTTGGAAGTTCTACTATGTGACTCTTCCAAGCCCAATCTTGGCCACAGGCCACACCTCCTTAGTTAATCATGGCCAAGAAGTTGAAATTGATTAGACAAATCCACCTCCTTTCGTCACCAGTAAGGGCTCCTCCCTGCTTTCAGGACCAATACCCATCAACCAGTCTTAACCAACCGCATTTTTTGTCGTACACACATATAGCCCTTGCACTTGTTGGCACATCAAAGCAATCACAAAAAGAAGATCCTCAACAGATAACGCTTTGTAAGAAGCTTTAACGCCACGATGCTCCGTATTTTTCTAACCAAGAGAAAAGAGTGAGAGAGTGGAAGTGGCCCGTATTTTTCGATTTTTTTTTATGAAATCTGGGATACACTTTTACGATCTCCCTTAAACGAGAGAAAAAAAACTAAATTTGGGTTTATAAGATTGCAAGAACCCCAATCACTGCCAGTGGCGGAAATTTCTTTTTTGACAGTGGGGGATGAGGTTGATGGACATTTTTGAATGAAACATGGTTTGCTGAAAAGAAGTTCATTACTAGCCCATCGCTAAATTTTTGCATTTAGAAGCTAATCCTTAAATGTAATTGTAATTAGAACACATGCCGAGAAGCGAGCGGAAATTTTAAACCATTTTTATAAACTATTATGGTAAATTTAGGTTATTCTGGTCAAAACACATGAACGGGCATCAATATGGGGAGGGGGTGATCGTATTGACCATCCCCCGTATCAAAATATTGGGGATATATTAATAATAATAATGGCAATTTGTAAAGCGCCGGTATCCGCCGCAAGCGACGCTCATGGCGCTTCTCTGCAAAACAACCAACAATAACAGTAAAATACATGAAAATACTATTAAGCAGTGGCAAAAATATGTACAAGAAAAAAGTAACATTGTAAGTATAATACAGTCAGAGAGTTCAAGCAAATGCTTCTGAGTACAAATATGTCTTCAAGTTCTTCTTAAAGATATTTACAGTGTCTGAGTGTTTCACATAGTAGGTAAAGCTATTCCACAACTTAGGGGCTGCAACTGAAAACGCGGGTCCCATTGATGTGTCACAGATTTTTCTTGCAGAAGTCCCTGCTTTGAAGACCGTAGCCCACGATGCCCTGGAACATATGGTGGCACAGTTCTGTTAAGGTAACAAGGAGCCATTTCATGCAAGATCTTGAAAAACCAATAACGGGCCCATTTTGTATTTAAATCTCTGTTTTATTGGAAGCCAGTGTAGGTCAGCCAACACAGGAATTATATGATCTGTTTTCTTAGTATATGTGATAATCCGTGCAGCTATATTCTGCAATCGTTGTAAGCGTGAGAGTTGTGAGTTAGGAATTCCATAGAGAAGTGAATTGCTGGAGTCAAGTCTGGATGTGACAAATGCATGAATGATAGTTTCAGCTGCATACCTTGTTAAATGTTTCCGGATTTTGCCAATATTCCGGATTGAGCAGAAGGCAGCCTTTGATACTGCTGTCACATGAGAGTCCATGGTTAAATTTGAATCAAACACGACCCCAGGTTCCGAACATTAGCAGCTGGCGCAATGTAAGAAGCTCCCAATATAACATGGTGAAACATTGACCTTGCGATTTGCTGCTTTATAGATCCGAGTATCATAAATTCTGTCTTAGAGTCATTCAGCTTAAGGAAATTTTGATTCATCCATGTTCTGATATCATCGACGCAGTCTTCAATTCTCTGAAGCGCGGAGTCAACATCTGCCTGCACAGGTTTTACGGATACATAAATCTGCGAATCATCTGCATAGAAGTGATAGTCAGTTGATGCCGACGAATGATGTCTCCCAGTGGCAGCGTGTAAATGGGAAAGAGTCCTGGTCCAACACTTGAACCTTGTGGAAGTCCATACTTCAGTTGACCTAAATCGGAAGTCTCAGCGTTGATGCAGATATCTTGTGATTCTTCCTGAGAGGTATGATCTAAACCAATCCCATGGCAATCACTGCCAATCCAATTCTATGCTGAAAGGCATTGAAACCACAATCATGGTCCCCTACGGTATCAAACGCCGCCGAGAAGTCAAGAGGACTAGTAGTGTAATCTTTTCTTTCCTTCGTCTGTGGCATGCAGCAGATCATTCTGGCTGTACTTTCAGAAGTGCAGTTTCCGTGCTATGAAAAGCATGGTATGCAGACTGGTCACCGCACCCATGTCTGTTGTTGTAGAAAGGTACCAGTCTAGATAAACACACACTTTCAATGTTTTGCCCAGAAATGTCAACTTTGAGACTGGCCTATTAATGCTTGAAAATGTTGCGATCAAGGTTCTCTTTCTTTAAAGTGGTCGAACATGAAGCGACTTTCAAACGCTCGGGGAAAATGCCATCAAGCGGCTATTCACTATTTTGGTAATGATAGTCACGATTGCAATATTGTTTGTTTTCCTTGCAAAGCGATGTTGGGATGGGGTCAAGCTCACAAGATTTTATTTTGTTGGAGCCTTGCGTCAATTGCCAGAATCTCATCCTCGTCCCCATCCCCCTGGATTTTTACGCCTATGATCACTGCCCAATGCAGCACCAATACCAAGTTTTTGGTATACAATATTTTTGATGGATATGGTATTGTAGTCAAAAATTAACTCCACAATGTTTATTAGTATTATAAATTTGCACCAGGTCCTCGGATAGAAGTGTCCAAAGATGGGAATACCGAAGATTTTTTTTTCTGCAATCATGGAATGTTTCACGCATAGGTCTTCTCTTGGAAAGACGTTGTTTGAAAGCAACCGACATCATATCTTGCCTTGTCCCCCTTTACAGTCCACCACGACTCCATGTGATTTCTAGCTGTTTCCAGGGCGGAAAGCTGACCTTGCAGGACCTCGATATGCTAACTGAAGCCTATGAAGATTGGCCATTATTTATCTGCCTGAGCGGGATACATAAAAAGACTTTTGGCAGCAGCCTTAGAGCGTGTGCTTTACTTTAGGCCCTCTCTGTGTTAGTACTTTGTTAGTATATGACATTTAAGGGTTGCAATCCATTTTCCAAGAAAACACTCCTTTAACAAAATAATCTGTGATTTGTGATCTTTTAAAGAATACATTTCTTAAATAATCTTTGAAAATTTATCCTTTGGGTAGTGTTTTGGTTTGATTTTTTTTTTGGTGAATTTGGCAGTCATTTAGAAAAGTGTGGCCCGCCGATAATTATTCGTGAATGCAACCGTTTCATATGAAAACATTCTAGAGATCATTGCCTAAAATCATCGAGAAAACTAACCTAATAGATAATGTTTGTCGTCAACATTATGCTTTTAATTAATTTTCTTATTCGGTTCCATTTTGGAAACAAAACCAACATAACTTCTCCTGACAACACGGTTTTATTTTAAAACATTTCTAAGTTCATTTGGTTCATTTGCCAATTATTATCAAGAAACATATCTGTTGGGTAAACAATATGCTTTAAAGAATTTTCTATGATTATTGGTGGCCATTTTGATAAACACCCTCTATCATTCCTGAACACACTGTTTTGGTTTTAATACTTTCTATGCCGGTCACTGGGTGTTGGTGAGCGCCATATTATCCCGTCAACTGTGACCCTATTATCGTGGTATTGTGGTAACAAACCTTTATTTGTGTGTGAGGTGGTGTTATCGATTTCTAGTTATTTTGGCGGCCATTTTGATAAAAAGCGCCCCCCAGGTGACGAATCGACACTGTAAATTCGGCGACAAATTTGAAAGCGAATTCTTATTTAATGTCCTGACCACATGATTGAAAATCAAAGTTGGCAAAATTATCGCAGTAGTGATAATATGGTGACATCTGCTGCCTGACTATAATCTGTATATAACCGGGGTATTTGCAACCAGTCTCAAAGAAATCAGCAAAGTACGAATAGAGAACCAACTTTGCCTACTTTACTGAAGCCAAAACTGCAAAAATATAATCCGTACCTTGTCAAATTTTGAATGTATCGTCTTTTTGTTGAAGCAAGCCTTTTGTCCCATTATGGCATTTAGTTATACTGACTATGCATAGTGTTTTACAGGTATAGCAGAATGAACAGTTGGGTTTGTTGGTTCGACTGCAAAGTGTAGAATTTTAGTTTATGAATATTGGTTGATACTTTTTGGAGGTGGTTTGAGAAATATTTGGGTGTACGCTGAGAATCCTTATCTGGTTGTCATTATTAAGTTCTTGTTTGCTGTTTCGACATGAAGCTTTGCTGCGACAATGCATACCATGCCCAGCGTGCTGTTCCTCTAAACGATGTTCCAACCACGTTGACCGTTTTTAAGGCACCTTGGAACGTTGAAAGCCAGTTCTGGAATTTATAAAGATGTCCCTTGAAGTTGAGAACACGTTATAAATTACCTTGATAACCAAAGAGGGTATTCCACACCCTTGCGACAGCGGTAGGCAGACTTCGGAATATTTTTCATAACCCTTTTAATAACTAACTGCGATACTATATTCTATTGCGAGTTTGAGACGACAAACACACTCGCCTTACTTTTGACGGGTTTTAGATATGGATATTACTTTGTGTCGACGGTGCTCCATTACATGACTGGCCTAACATTC
>JAMKCH010070433.1:0-52958 GCA_023653785.1 Ophioderma brevispina | reverse complement strand
CATATATGCATAAGGACTTTTCCAAATCCGACGATACGTAAACCACCAAAATGGTGGTGGCCCAAAACTATGATAATGAGTGCGTATGCTCATTATAATACTTTTGGCACCTCAATTTTGGTTAACGCCGTTTCGGGAGAATATGCGGGTCTTGGTTGTATTTTAGGTCGCATCCTTACAACAATCTATTCAATTGAATCTGGTATGAATCATTACATATTCGATACAAAATAGTTCATGTAAAAATGGGTTTAAAGCAGCTTTATTCTGTTGAACAAAGATGAGCATTTCAACTGGTTAATACGGCTTTTTATTTTTTGATCTCAACACATCCTCTCCAAATGAGTTCATACCATCGACAATAGCGTTTACTACAGTTGCTGTCAGAATTGTTTAGAGGTCGGCAACGTGCGTGCCGCAATACTCTGCATAAAAGGGGCGGAGACTATGGGTAGCCGCATACGACGATTAACCATGGGGAGGCCAACCTAACTCAAACAAGCCAATCAGGCATTCACTTCCGTGTTGACGCACGTCACGCTCGGCGCACGGCAATAACTCGAACAATTCTGGCAGAGAGTCTAGTATACGGCACAGGATAAAAAATCACAAAACATTCAAGTCTAGGGACCGTCCTTTGTTATGTACTAACATTCTTTATTATGTTATAGCATGAGTCCGTCTTCCTCTGGTAAAGTAAATCCTCTTTAGCATGTCTCGAACCGTTCCATGCTCGCGACTTCTTCAAATGGATTCCTCAATAGTGGGAAGTGTTATCAATTCGTCGATAAATAATTGGCCTAATTGGGGGTGCCAGGGTGATAAACCTTTTGTTTACAGTCACTTGGACAAAACAAAAGCTGCATCATGAAGCCAACAAAAAGGGTTAGTACAAATTTGAAAAGGTTGAAAAATACTAGGTCCCCCGCCCATGGCGAATGAAGTTTGAAAACACAAAAACGCTGAATTGTATACCTGTATTATTATTATCATCTATAATATATAACATTTTGTACTTGTACTTTTAGTACTATATCATATTGATTTGTATCATACTTATTATTCTGATGAAATAAATGAAATGAACATACAATGGATCACTTTTTAATATTTTCCGTACTCTGGAAACTATCAAAACATCGCTATAGGCCTGTAAATCTGTGGTAGTAAAGTATAAGTAACATAATTTAACATGATTAACACGGCAGTATTTACGGCATGCACAGAGGTCTAGAAAGGCCATTATTTTACGTTCCCCGTATGCACATTCACAACGTTGGATTTTTGAATATTAATTAGAATTTCACTAGTTATCTAAAAACCACTCGTTTCTGTTGACTTTAAAAAACTTTGTACAAAAATGTACAGGCAGTTAGTTAAAGAACCATTCTTGTTGATCATCCTTTCAAATCAAGAAAATAAATTTCAAATTTGATCGCGAAATCGGAGCTTCTGTTGATAAAAATATAGTCGGTGAAATTACTCTTCAAAAAACTTTGAAAATGATCACTAGCGAAGTTTATCAAGGCGAGACCTCTATCATTGAACTTACCGATATTGGCTTTCAAAATATTAACAAATTACATTGAACTTGGGTAATACAGGCAGGAACTAGCATTTTATAATCAAGTCCACTAAAACGGACGCAACAATTATACTATTGTAACGGTAATGAATGCCGAGAAAATGGGACTTGTTGTTAACAGGTCGGTCGATATGATATTTACGGGGCGACCCTGGCTGCAAATCAACAGCGGGTGTGAATGCGAGTTATGCACCATGCAAAGCCAGGACAATCGGAGTTCAATTTTGTTAACATTACAGCGTGGTTGCGATGCGTTGATTTCCAGACTATATGTCAGCGAAATTGTTTATATTTCCTGTCACCTATTTTTTATCAGAAATTGCTTATATTACAACTGGCTTGGAACTTCTATCTCATTTTAGACCCCATTTATAACTATTTAAAGTTAGTAATACAGTCAGGAGCTAGCAAATTATGACATCACTTTGCGCGGAAAATTCAAAAGTGCAGTGAGAACTCGTGCTAGCTTGTATTTGCAGCGATAAAGCATTTTAGCGAAAAAATGTGAAGGTAGCAGCACCTTCAACGGGGTTAGAGTATGCCGTCAAAGTCGTAGGGTAAGGGGGTGGTTGCCACCCAGGATATTTTATGTGCATTTTTTGAAAAATTTAAAGAAATTGCATATGGGGGTAAGTCCAAAAGGCAATTAAAAAAAATTAATATTATTGTAAGCGGCGAAATATTTCTTATCACATTTCTTTATTTTGAGATGTTATCAGGTTATCATTGCCAGCACTCTCTGTTTTGATTGAATTTCCAAGTATCTTAGTAAATATCCATTTCAACATAAACTTTGTAAAAATGTAGTTACAATGTATTATAGAAATACTAATTCAACAAAAGTGATAGCTAGAGATCGGCAGTAAAGACACTATCAGTGGATTGAAAAATATTTGAAATTGCAGGAATAGCTTCAAAGTGAGGATAAGTCTGTGGAATTCTTATAAGTTACCTTTTCCAGCTGTAGCAACTGAAGGACAGGAAGAAAACGTGTTCCAAGATACGATTCGCCTCAATTTGCGTGTTGTAGTAAGTGTCCGTTCGGACAATATGACTAAAATCTCGATCTGTCCTTATTAGGTTGCTTCTGCTTATCCTGTGGCAGGGCATGTATGATACCTGTACTTGGTACATAAATGCAAAAATCTGATTTTGTGATTTTTCGATGCTGAGTTAGCAAATTCACTGATAGTGTCTTTAACATTTATTTGACACGAGCCGGCACGACAAGTGTCATGATCGCGGCATCTATTGACACTCAGTCACTGATCGATCACAATCGGATCACTCCGCAATTCACCCATTAACCAAGCGTGTGAGATGTTCAACGACCAAGAGTCCAGAGAGGTTCGCCTTATTACCATAAAAAGAACGGATTTACCATAACAAAGGACGGTCCCGCGACTTTGAACGTTCTGTAAAAAATCAGACTATATTTTACTCTTTGTCAAAGTAACCGTTACAGGATAAGCGTACTTTAAGCGTGATGCGCGTAAATGTGATGTGCGATCTACTGATTAAGCCCCGCCCTTCTGGATGGCGCGCGCGTACCTCTGGTAAAAGGTATTTTGATAAAAATAGTATAGTAGCAAATTTTATAGCCTGTCGAATTCGGAAACCACATATTCGCTGTTTTACATTGCATTTGAGTTATATGTATGATCACATGAATGATGATGTGACCCGTCATGCCGTGTATTCGTAGAATTACGATCTCTCCTTGTTCAGCGAGAAGGGGCATAATAATTGCCTTCCATGAGAAACGGCATAATCTTTCCACCACGGAGGACCACTCGGGGTGATAATGGACAGAGGCATTTAATGGTCATAGGGAGTTATTTGTTAGGACAATATATCCCTGATAGACGAAAACATACTGGAATAGACTGATTCCAAGGCCAGTTACAAGTCATAGTATTTACCTGTGTAGGTGGTACGGTTTTTTTTATTGTGTTAACATCCACCAGTGTGGTCGTATTTGGGGTTGTGTGGGTGTGTGTGTGTGTGTGTGTGTGCGTGTGCGTGGTGCTTATGTTTGTATACATGTCATACAGCGTTAGGTGCCCTTTCATGGAGAAACTTTGTAACAGTCTTTCTGGCAACAAATTAAAGGAATAAACCCGATTTTTTCATCTTGACCCGATATTTCCAACCCGTTTTTGATGAGAGCTAATAAAAATTCCTTAAAAAGGAAAGGGGAGCCCAAGGAAGGATTTGTTTGGGTTGTTCTATGTGGTTGGGAAAATAATTATGTAAAAGAAACGGTAGAAACAATATCAGATGAAATCGTGAAGTTTTATTGCAACTTGCTTAGTACAAAAGGTTTTAAATAAGTATAAAATAGGTATGTTGAAAACAAGAATATAGTATGAACAGTTTAAAATTCGAATCATCCGAATTTTCCTTCCGTGAGATCATGTGCATATGTCCAACATCATGTTGCGGTCCCCAACTGTATTGTATCGCTTAAATCTGTTATATTATGGATAAACCGCACCAAAGAATAATTAATCTAAATTAATTAATACCTTTAAAAATACAAAGCACCTTTAACAAGACCATGATTTCATCCAAAGTATTGTATAATTCTATTCAAAATTATATTAGCATTAAACCTAAGTTTTAGTTTAATTTGTGACATGAAACGTCTAACAAAAAGGCGATTAGAGTGGCTGTGTTCATAGAAATATGTAACAATTGACTACATTTATTTAATATGGTCTTGGCAATTAATAAAAATTTTTAGAATGTTAAAATTCGTTTAAAATGTTGCATAATCATACTAAAATCTACATGCTATAGATTTGCCTTCCGTGGAACCTGGCACCCTCATGCCGGTTGCTGATGATTTCTGGTGAAATTACACCTATTATGTTAAAAAGGAAAAGTAATATAATAAATGTAGTCTTAAAAGCATCTAAGAATAAAGAGCGAAAAAATGGAAACATTTTTAATACATAACATGCATAATCCATTAAAATTCGAATATCCTAATTTGCTTCCGTGAGATCATGCACCTATCCACAGCATGTTGGTCCCCATATGTGATTGTATCGCGTAAATCTGATAAATTAGGGATAAACAGCACCCGAAGAGGAAATGGCATCTAAAAACTAACTTAAGACCTTTAAAATACAGTGAACTTTAAAAAGACAAGATTTCATCCAAAAATATTTAGTATTCTATCAAATATCATTAGGGTACCCTTCCTTTTTTCCAGGTAAGAGGGTACCGTATTTAAAACAATTTTAGTTCGGTGGGACATGAAAGTATCCACAAAAATCGGCCGACTTAAATGTGTTTGTGTTCATTAGAAAAAGTAAAATTGGAACTACATTTATTTAATATGGTCTTGGCAATTATAACACCTATATTTAAATGTTGCATATTTTTTTTTTTATTCATACTATAAATATGCTGCTACAGATTTGACTGCGCGAGAAAAACTGGCACACGTCCACTGCCAGTTCGGTAATGATTTCTTTTAAAGTGCTGAATAATCATAGTGGAAGGAAGTAATTATATTAAATGTCGTATAAAAGCCTCTAAGAACGAAGAACGCGTAAAAATGAAAACACTTCAATACTCAAAGTTGCATAATCCTATTAAAATTCAAATCATTCTAATTTGCCGTCAGTGAGATATGCGCATGTCCACAGCATGTTTGGCCCCCATCTGTGATTGTATCGCTTAAATCGACCATATTAGGGATAAACAGCACCAAAGAGAAATGACATCTACATTAACTTAAAGACCTTTAAAATAAACGCACCTTTAAAAATTACCACATTATCCAAAAATATTGTATACTTCTATTCAAATTAAACTTAAAAACAACTTTTTTGTTCGTTTGTGACATGACACGTCTCACAAAATCAGCAGATAAAGGACGTTTGTGTTTGTTAGCACACGTAAAAAACGTTACCTTTATTTAATATGGTGTTGGCAATTAATAACACATTTAAAAGTTAAAATCTTGTTTAAAAGTTGCATAGTCATCCTAAAATCTGCATGCTACAGATTTGACTTCCGTGAGAACCTGGCCCACGTCCACTACCAGTTCGGTAATGATTTCTTGTTAAATTGCTTAAATAATCATAGTTTAAAGGAAAAAAAAAGAGTAGAAAAAAAATAAAAACGAAGTTTTTTTTTTTTTTTGGAAAACTTAAAAAGTAATATTATAAAATCGTCGCTGAATAGGACATAGGGGGGGGCGTATGAGCAATTTGAGCAAAATGAGATAAATGGGTTGTCATTAATCTAGGGACTAAAGGTCTCATTCTGACGAATTTTAAGATTATATTCTGTTTTATAGTTATCCACTAGATATAGGGGCGTATCAGCAAAACCCCTGAACTGAAAAGGACATACAGACGTATGATGATACCGCCTTTATGATCTATACCAGTTCCTACAAACGGCATACACTTGTCTATGACGGCTTCCTTATTGGAGGATCATCATACGGCCTGATGTATAGACATATTTATATTATTATTATTATCCAATCATTCTTTATTATCATTAAAAACATCAAAATACAAAGAAAATACATATACCCAGGGCACGCTGATGAAACTCCAAAAGGAGAACAGCAGGACAGGCAGGGGAAACAATCACCAATTGCATTAACAATTAATTTATAAACAACTCACACAAATCGCACTTTTGAAAGTGAAAACCCAGGAGGTGTGGGGTGGGGACAGACGACGACGATGAACAGGAAGAATAAATCGTCATATATGGGGCGGAGTCCCAGTTAGACTCATTTCGAGGTTCAACATGCGAATAGCTACAAGTGCTGGCAATTTTGCCTCAAAATTTTTAGCAAATGACTTTTTTTTATATTCCATGAACAATGTAACAGATTTTAATCTGGATGTGTAATCACACGGTTCAATCAGGGGAAATACAGAGAGGTAAACTCATTAAACTATTTTTGTTATTATGGGTCATTTTTGATAGAATTAGGGACTGTAACAGCCGCGGCCGTAGCTGGGGGTGCAATGTACCCACCCAAAATCTCCAAAATTCTAAATAGGTCCCCAAAAAGTATGTGTGCGAGCGAAGCGATCTAGGAAAAATAGGGGTTTTTTTTGGTTAAAAAGGTCCGCTTTTGCCAAATTTACACCCCCTCAATTGTTAAAAGGTCCACATTTTGGGAAAAAGGTCCACTTTAGAAAAATCCACCCCTCGAAAAAATCCTGGCTATGGGCCTGGACTTTAATATAACTATAATATGACTATTCAAAATTACAAAGTGTTGAGAAAGTTTACAAGGCATCAGACCAAGAGAAAGAAGAGTTGCGCGAGGATTTTAAAAAAAAAAAAAAAAAAAACCCCCCCCCCCCCCTTGGGCACCAACGGGAGTGAAAACCCCTTGGTCACTTAAGTGTTAATATAGGGACTTTAACAGGGCCGTAGCTGGGGGTGCAATGTACCCACCCAAATCTCCAAAATTCTAAATAGGTCCACAAAAATTATGTGTGCGAGCGAAGCGATCTAGGAAAAATAGGTTTTTTTTTTGGTCAAAAAGGTCCGCTTTTGCCAAATTTACTTCCCCTCCATTGTTAAAAGGTCCACATTTTGGGAAAAAGGTCCACTTTAGAAAAATCCACCCCCCCCCCCGAAAAAATCCTGGCTATGGGCCTGGACTTTAATATGACTATAATATGACTATTCAAAATTACAAAGTGTTGAGAAAGTTTACAAGGCATCAGACCAAGAGAAAGAAGAGTTGCGCGAGGATTTTGAAAATCATAGGCCTACAGCAGAAAAAGAGAGGTAGGGAAATAAGGAGTGTAAAGCAATGTCTCGTCTTGATCCCAGCATAGTGGCGGTTACTTATGATTTACAGCAGCTTATATACCTTCCCAAATCGCACAGAAGTGAAATATTCTATAAGAGACGACTTGCCCGCTATAACTTTACCGTCTACGACGTTAGGAATGGAGATGACTACTGGTATGTCCCATGAGGGGAAGCGGGGGGAAAATAAAATAGCATCGTGCGTCTTCAACTACCTGACTAGATTAACAAGGAGTTGCCGACATAAACCTTTTTTGTAATGGGTGCCGATTAAAATAAAAACACAATTATCCCAGGCATGTTGTTGCATTGGTTTGTAACACATTCTTCGTCAGTCCATACTGGGACATTCCACTACTTTGAATCTAACCACGGTCAGGGCGAAGGGAATTCTATGCATTCTGTGATAGAACGTTATAGGAAGACTTGTTTCGTCCCTCCCAGCTTGCTGTGGGTATGAAGACAGCAAGAAAGGAATGCTGAGCCAAGAGTTCAACAAAGAAGTATGACTCCAATGCAGTTATCGAGGTATGTACAGAAGATATGTTCAACTGGAAACAACATTCCAGTATCATTCCAGACCTTGAAAGACACGCCAAGGAAGGTGTACTTGAAGACGAGATCAAGGAATGCTGCTTAGGTGAGAAGTAAAATTTTGCTTAAAATAAAGGCCGGACCACTTAGTGACCAGGATCTGCATAGGGATTCCACAAGTTCACCGTTCTCTGAAGACACAGTACCAGACTGATAAAATACTAAAATTAACTAAACCTGAATGAAGGGCACAACCATCAAGTTCTGGTCAAATAGATTAGTAACCTTAAACTAGAAAGTGTTAAACATAAATGCTGTTAACTTCAGTACATACGGATTAAATTGATGTACCTAAAAATGTTACATTGGCAAACACGCATGATACTTTACCAGCTATTACTAGGTTTTCACATAGGAAGATATTGAGATTCCTCACGTTTTAACTTATTTAAACAACAGGTTAACAAATGTCAGTCTTATCCAACAGCAATATAATCTCCTATATCCCTAAAAAACGTCGGAAAATTCTAACGAATCCCTGCCAAAGATGAGTAGCAGTATTTTATATTAGAGTAGGGGCCATTTATCTATTAACCGTATACTTCGATGTAATGTTTATGTAATCATGCTTTATAAATACATACATTAGTTGAAAGTAATCTCAAAATCATAAAACATAATTCAAAACTTACAGGGCATATTTAATTTAATTTAGTAACAATGTTTAATCCATAGAAAATTGACTTGCTGTAATTTCTTAATTTCAATCAAAGGATTTTACCGTTCATTATTAATAATGACATGTAACTTTTTAAAATAAAGTGGAATCAGTAGTAATAACCATGTAACTTGATAGGTTGCTGGTAGTTAATACTTGATGCATTAAGGCAATTTCATATATTTGTAGACTCCGGTTTCTTGTCTTGCAAATCCACTGGTATGGGAGATTTCTAAAATGCTCTATCAGGTATAAGTGCATCAATGCAACTTACTTGTAGAATAACTAGAAAATGGCCATAATGGAAGTATTATCAGTGTAGGGAATTACACAGAAAGTACCTTCTTTAAAATAGACATACAGACATATCATATGGCGTATCACTTATTTCTATGGGAAGGTTGATTTAAATAAATAGACTACTGGCATCTCAAGTTAAGGCTTAATTACAATTATACTTTACAAACAGTGTCACATTTATGCTAAACAAAACTTCCTAGTATATTTTTCATCATAGACTTCAACAATCATCATCTAGTTTTAATTCAAAAATTTTGTAGGTTATTCAAAAATCAAAAATTTTCAAGTACGCATATATCAAAGTACTTTGGGATAGCCCCGGTCTATTCAGAGACCGTAATATACTATAATGTGTGTGATTCGCGTTCTCTCCTGAGTCTCCCACTTTCTGGCAGGAAAAATAATTATCGTTGGTTTGGAACGCCCTCGGATTCATTCTCCTTTGCCCCCCTGTTTTTTCTCTCTCTCTTTCTGCATCGTTCTGTCTTTATCGGACTCTGAAATAAATACTCAAACCACATTTAAAGCTGCAAACATTTCAACATTTTATCTCCGTTTTAACATAATTTTTTTCAGCAGGCCACGATTACTAGTGTTAATATGATTCAAGGCTATGGATAAATTTCATTAAATCTCAATTCGATATTCTTCCCCTCGATTCAATCAATGTAATAATAGAGGTAATACGCATTGTATTTCATCCATTTTTTCCTAGAGATTTCTGGAGGACAATAACATATTCCTTTTATCTAAGCCCTCGTTTAAATCAAAGTGCTCAAATAACAAAACAGTTTTGAAGTCGGCCATGAATAAAAGCATGTTAAATCTACTTGTATTATTGAATCCTCAATTGTATCTTCCCATGTTACAACAAGGTGAACAGCAATGTGCTTTCGTACTACAAACGAGAAGACAGTTTGTATTTCGTATGTCTGCAGTGTAGCTAATTCATTCTATAGCCTTGTTGTGTTGTGGTCCCCATCGAGGGCTAGGGGAAACGCAATTGTAAATTCATAATCAAATAATAAAACCATATAACCGTCTGTTACCACAACATAAAACTGGCACATTTTCTTGGAACTGAATAAAATGTCAGTTAATTTATTTCCCCCAATATCATTGACCACTCGACTTCAGCAAACAATGGAGCTTAAAGATCTTCCTTCCGGCTCGTTATGCGGGGTAGAAAACACTTCAGAGCCCTTTTCATCTGGGAGGCAGGGCCATTGTTATATGTCTCGCGGTTTGAAAAGACTCAGGTGTTCCACCTCTTCTATTTTAGACGAAGTCCTTTTTTAATGACGTCCATCGCAAAATACTTATCCGCATTCGGAAATAAATAAATCTTGAGTGTTGTTCATTAACTTTGTCCATGTTTTTCCTCATTTATTCGAAAAGGAAGAAGGACAAACAAAACACATGCCAGATGTTTGCTGGGCAAGCTTTGAACAACTTTGTCAGGAATAAAGGCGACCCGAGATTTCCCGATGAGGGCGCACGCATTTTTCAAACAAATCGTGGGTTTTTGCATATGCACTACTGCTTGTCCATATACTAATCACTGTGTAAATAACTAAACTCAAATCGAAGTCCTTCCGATAGAAAATCACAACTTGTTATACAATTCCGGATTCAGAATTTTTCGTTTATACACGGTAAAATCCTTGGCACTGTATCACTGTGCATAATATTTACACTGCATGAAACGCAACATCCGATTCATCCTGTACTTTCGTGACTTAGGTGACTATCTTTACGTTTCTAGATCTTCTAGATACTATTTTTAATTACTGCACAAAAATTATATATTTCAAATCTCTGAATCATCCTTTAAATTCGTAACTTATTGCTAACTTATTTTATTCGTATTCAATTCCGCGCCTTTCCAGAAAACTTAGGGTCAGTGACCTATATCATAATGTACATTGGTTAGTATTGCGAAAGAAGACGGGTATTTTGTTACCCAACCCGAATCGTGGAGGAGATAACACCTGGCCTATAACCAATGGCTTCCGCATACCGGGCCCATTTTAATATCTTTAGTAATGGTTTGCTGAAGTCTTACATACCATTATGAAAGAGAAATTGATGTGACCTTTTATCATTTTTAAGAAATGTGCAAGTATTTGGCACAGACGGTTAGTCATGTTAATAATTATCAATAAGTTTACACCGGGTTTTGTCAGTTATCCCTTGAAGGGACAACGAATTTGTTATGCATCTTGCTATTTGGTCTCGCCCCCATAGTCTAGTGCCCGTACCTTCAAACGGGTGTGGGCCATTGTGACCCACTTTACACACCTAACCCTGATGAATCTACGGAATAAAGTGCAGCTTTATTTTTTCCGTAAGGCTGCTGAATTCATCAGGGTCATGTGTGTCCGATGGGTCACAAAATGGCCACACCCATTTAACGAACATAATTCCGGTATTCAGCTCAGTGATCTATATACATGATATAATGGATAGATGGGCGGGACAACGATTTCTGTATGGAGGTCGATTGCCTGTAAACATGCTTTAAAGAAGTTGGCTCAGGTCAACAGTTCAGTATTTTAAATGTTCAATAAATAGTGTGATCCACATAAATGTTTGACACCCTTCTGATCACAGGAAAATCTTAACCTCTTCCTCAAGACAAACACCTTCTCTCTATGTAGCACATTGGCATTGGTGTAAAATATAGAGCTATAAATTCGAAGATGTTTCTATCAGACCATTTCCTTAAAACCATGTCTAGTCTCTTTGAGACTTAAAACTTTGTTTTTAGCGTTGAATTTGCATGCTGCTATTGAATCTACGAATTAACGAGATGAAATCTGCAACAACTAGCGGTTGCCACTGACAGCCCCCCCCCCCCATTGCCAGACGCTTGTCAACCCATCACATCCGTCAATTTGATCGATATTAAGAATTTGGCACGTTTGTATTGTTTTTATAATGAAGTAAATTTCTTAGAAGCGACTAAGCTATAATGGAAACATTATGTTGATGAAGCGATTGTACGATTTTGTTAACACGGTCGACCTTCTACAGCTGAGGACATATTTTTAATCAAGTTCATCGTTACATACCTTTTAATGACTTTTGGAATTACAATAAAGGGAACACAAGGACTTTCTACAAAAATGCGCAATGTTTTTGTTGTTATTGATGTTGTTTGTCGAAACCTAAGGTTTTGCATTATTTAGAAGAAAAGCACAACTGAAGTGAATATATCGAAAACACGGTCTTCACGCAATGAAATTATTTAGTATTTTCGGTCATACACGATAGTTTGTTCAAGCATGCATGTCTATAGTGCCGATTAGGAAAGCAGGAAAGTTCCAACTTTATAGAGTTGTTGTTATTCTACGATTTGGCGTCTAAACCTCGGGTGTTCTACTATCAATGAAGTGCACAAGTTAGAGAAACATGTATCCGCAAAAGGTCTCCGTGTCCTTTAAGGGTTAACTTTCTTTAAAAAGCCACAATCAGATTTTTTCCCAAAAATTTCAAATGCCCTTTGTGTCTCTCAAATGCTAGTGTTGCATTATATCTGTAAATGATACACCGTGCTTTGAGAAAACGAATATTAAGCTCTTTAAAATTATCTTAAAACTGCTACATTTTACTATTCCATAACGTTATTTTTGCAGAGAATTCGCTTTTTTTTTATAAACTGTGATGTTCTTAACTCTACCATTAGGATAATACAAAAACCTCAACTTCGACAAAAATTGACGTTGCTTTTACATCAACTCTTTCAGAAGAACGTTGGTTTGTCAAATTTTCCTAGAAATCAGTAGTTATTGGTTTAATGATAACTATGACTTACTTTTACTCCGTACAGTTATACCCACCCCTCCTGCTGTCTGTAAATCTCTTCATGACCATGTTCCATTCTACCTCGCTGATATTCTCAATTAGTACAATGCATCTACAATTCGTAGACTTGTCTTCTGATGTTACAAGACAAACTAGGCGAAGATGTGGCAATTCAATGTGATTATCACTAAATTCTGGAACAAGCTTCCAGTTAATACCAGAGAAGCACCAGTGTAGTTTACTAAAACACACTTATTTCCCAATATTTAATATACTCCCCGCCTAAAAAATCCCAACGATGTTGAAATGGCAATCAACGTGCTCAAACTTGCTTTCAAATGAACGCGCCAAGCCAGCTGGATAAATCTCTCAAACTTCCACATCATGCTTCGTTATCAATGCATTACGGACACAGGTCAATAAGCAAACACATTACGCGAACGAACAACGCTCCTGGCATTTATTATTATAATTCACCTACATACCTACATACCTTTTTAATACAGTAATTTATATCGTTCGGATTTTTAGGCGGGGAGTATATTTGGTAGATTTATGCTTGTTTTTTGTATGTTATGTGTTCTCTGTATAGCGCCATATAAAAGCTTATTATTATTATGTATCTGACAACATCTTCTCATTGTCTAATAAAACATTAATTTACAAATAGCTGTTTATATTTTATCACACCCCCTAAACAGGCCCGTACGCTGGGTGGGGGCGGTGGTCGCACCCCCCCCCCCCAAATTTCACCAAAGGGGCAAAAGGTCCACTGTTTTGCTGAATTTTTTGTTAAAAAAGTCCAACATTTAGAGAAATTGTGACAAGAAAGTCCGCTTTTTGGTGATGAAATGTTCAAAAGGTCAAAGAAGGACCATTTTAAGGGGTTTGGTCTACTTTAAGCAAAAAAGGTCAAATTTTTCGAAAAAAGGTCCACTTTTTCGACGTCCCGCACCCCCCACCCCCAAAAAAAAAAATCCTGCGTACAGCCCTGCCCCTAAACGTGCATATGCGTTGGTATCATTTTTCAAATGAGTGATGGCCTGCATGGCTGCTCTCCTCCTGAGCGGGTGATCATCGCATTGTGATTCAAAAGATATTGTCGTAAAAGCTCATTTCTAAAATTCCAGTTGATTTTTATGTTTTGATAAGTTTTAATGAGCAATGTATGTATTGTATAATAGCAGTCTCCCACAGGCCACTGTGTTGTAATACCGGTGTGAAAGCAGATATAGTCCGGCGGGAACCACAGTCTGGGGCTCCATAGACGATAACGGAATAAAGCGTGAAACTAATGTTACGTGAAGAGTCAACTGAATCGATTGCCCTATTGTTCACCATTGTTCCCGGACTATGAGTACGCCGGACTATAATTACTTCTACACCGGTGCGAAAGAAGATATAGTCCATAGACGACAACAGAATAAAGTGTGAAACTAATGTTACGTGAAGAGTCAAATGAATCGAGTGTCCTATTCTTTATATTATTACTAGTCTTTGTCAAAGACGCCTCAACCAGTATCGCCGGGGGCCCGTGTCGAAGGCGAAGCCTTCGGCCGAGCGGAGCGAAGTGTCTGCGCGCAAATAGGGATGTGCAAGCATAAAGTGTCAATCAAAATATTATACGGTCATCATAATGGGAGATTGTACCTACTAATTGATTGCTCTTGCCAAATCCCCGACAGGAACACATAAACCAATGCCGCCAGACGGTAATACTAGCACATTTGTTTGACCGCCAATGCATTCATACAGCACATTAGTCTCTGTATCGCCCAATCAGTTCGGGGCACAGTACAAAATGGTCTGCCTATTGAAACACGTGTTTATGCGCTTCCTCTCTGTATCCGTCATATACTTTGCCACTGCAATGAAATTTGCAGGAGAGACTTTTGAATTCTGCTCTTTAAAAATATCTCTTTTGAACCTACATCGCACTGTCAGTTTTGGGCACAAATAGATTTGAAAATTTACACCCTTGTTTTTTCGAGATCCTGAGCCCCGCAGAATCCCTGGCAGAATCGGTGTTTCACTGCGGTTCACTTATGTCGGCGTATCATACAGACCAAGATGCTTCTCATCCATTTTTTAATATATAATGAATACGCACAGGAAGGACTACCAAAAGCAATCTCAATGACAAATACCCGCCACAATACTACACAAATTACGCTCAATTCTAGGTGTTATAGGACATAGCGGCGGAGGATTTTGTACTGTGCTCCGAAAAATAAAGAAAAAAAAACACACCAAAATGCGGAAAGGCGATGCGCAACAGGGACTAGCCGTGAGCAGGGAGTTATACCACATAGTGGTACAGAGGACGTAGGATTAAAAACAAAGCGCACCGCCTTGATGAAAGGGCTATTCTTTAACATTGTAGGTGGACTGTTAGTCCGGCGGAGATAAAAACTTCCACCACCGGAATTTGAAATGAATACCCGTTACATTTTAACAAAATTCCTTACTTCACGTTACCGAAAGGAACATATCACAATTATGTAAAGGCAAAAAGTCCTTCCAAACAATGCTCAATGGTTCTAATTCTTCCCTATTAGAATGATAGCCTGGCGCGGGTTAAGGCATGTTTATCATACAAATAGCTGTTAAAGAGACACTGGCGCATTTGAAAAATAGTGGCGCCCTCAAGATTTTTCAAAATCGATTATTTTGGCATGGTGTAAGGCTTTTATATACAAAAGCCCCACCCGAAATGATTAAAGACAAATCAGCTTTCATTATGGGTAACAAAAAACGCTGTTTTTTTTATTAAATTAACGTTCGCCGGCGACAGTTTTAATTCCGCAGACGGACGACGAAAAATTGGCGTTTAACCAAAGAAACACGCACGCCGTTACGTAGCATGTTTCCCCACGCTATGTACACTGTATGACCGGTCTATAACCTTTGTGGTTTGAATATCAGTGAGTACGAGTCAAAATATTTATGTAATATACACATTTGTTGATAAAGTTATGTGGAAAACTAAAAGTTGGCCTACAAAGTACCTGGATGTCTTTATCCTCATATCAACTGTCCCTATCGTTTTGGGGTATGGTTATTTATGGGTAAAATATCTTCGTTCTTCAAGGGGCTAGACTATCATTTGAGAGCAAATTGAAGAAAGGAAATTTCATATTTGGGAAAATGTGCCAGTGCCGCTTTAGGTTAAAAAAAGCATTCGATCATTGCAATAGAGAAGGGAGGCCAGAGAGGTTACACAAATAGGTGATATAGTAGGGTTGTTCTCTTGGGGAAGGAGGAGGTGTGAGAGGCGAGATGGTGAGTGAGAGGAGAAACGTAGATTCAAACAAGTAATCTTTAAAAGCAATAATAGCCCTTTTTTAAGAGCGCCCCCAATTTTTCAAAAAAAAAATTGAGATTTTTACACGGTTGCATTGTTAACCAGATAGTAAACTATACCTGTGAATGTTATAAGCTCGAAAAAGTTCTGTCTCACCAAAGAAGGATAGGGATAATTGTAATAGAATAATTACTCTCGGAGATCTCCGATAATAATTCAACGACTGCTGATGAATGAATGAAACGGCCTCCTTCCAATGTGAAATAACCGGAAATAGCGCACGTGTAGTGTCTACGCTCATCCATAGTTGTTTAATGGTTCAGGCAAGCAAGTTAGAGGTTATTTTCTCTAGGGGACAATAGTCATCATGGATGGACATTAAAGAGGCATCCAGCTCTGACGTTAGTCCAATCTGGGATCCCAATTCTAATTACAAAAAATCGCTTATGTTATGACAAATACGCATATTTAGCATTCTCGTTCGAGGGTATAGTTTCCTAGACCAATTACCAACTAAACTGTGCCAAAATATCAAATTTGACAATTGGGGGCGTCTTCAAAAATGTGCCATTAGTTCTTTTAAGTTGCAACAGAATGGGAATGGCTGCCCTGCACCTTTTCTGAAGATGAAGAATAGGGGCAAAAGTATGGAGAATAACCACCAAACACAGGGCACCAGAGCAGGATGATATCCAATACTAAAGGTACCCTGTTACTTGAAGTGTTGGGTCTAGAGGAAGATCTAGGTCGAGATGGACAGTGGTAGGGGGGGGGGCGCGTAAAATAACCCTGCTTCTTAATTTTTGTTCAACTATTAATAGAGTGTGGGTATCCCCTATTATACAGTTGGGTTCTGAGATCTCCAAGTCTTTCTTCCAGTACTTCATCCGAAATACAAAGTCTTCGTAGACGGAACGCAAGACTGTATGGAAGACTTTGTTTTGTATGAATGGGGTGACATGATTTCCAATGTAGATACTGATGCTTATCAGTCGGTTTGGTATATAAGTCGGTTGACAGCTTGCCCTCTTTGATTATGACTTCCACATCGAGGAAAGGAATACTAATCTCAGAGTATTCCGAGGTAAATTTAATAGATGGATGGTAATTGTTGGCAAAGTCAACAAATTAATTGCAGGCCTCGATGCCCTCTGACCACAAAATGAAAACGTCATCGATGTAATGTAACCAATGAGGATCATATGGGCTGTCATGTAAAAGTTGTTCCTCCCAGGCATCCCATAAATAGGCAGGCCATGGAAGGTGCGGCTCTCGTGCCTATCGCCAAATATTTTAATATAATGGCTATTTTCAAGAACAAAATTGTTTAACGTAAGAATGAGCCGAAGAAAGTTGGAAATCATGTCTCTTTGTTGGGTAGTATGTGATGAATTGAGGAACGATAAGCTGGCTTCAATGCCTTCATCCATATGAATGTTGGAATAAAGTGATGAAACGTCCATGGTTGCTAAAATAGTATTGGGTGTAAGGGGTCCTTGTTGATTGACATCTTCCAACGTCTCAAAAAGTCACTGCTGTCCTGTACATATGATGAAAGAGTAGGGACGTGACCTTTCAACTGTAGATCAACATATAACTTGGATATCTTTTCTGTAGCTGTCCCAGATCCACTGATGATTGGTCGACCACTGGAAAGGTATGTTTTATGAACTTTGGGGAGGAGATAGAATCTCCCTGGTTTATATTGTTTGGGATACAATGCATCTCTTAGTTCAGACGATATAACTCCTGAATCGTGGGCCTTTTGAATGGCCCGGGAAACAATTTGTAAATGGGTTGCTGTCGGATCTTTGCCCAAAGTTTTTATAGTAATTACAGTCTGGCAGTTGACGGTGACATTCAGCGAGATAATCTTCTCTGTTCATAATGACGACAGCAGACCCCTTGTCGGCTTCTTTGATGGTGATCTCCAGGCTTATTCTGCATAAGGCTTTTCAGAGCTTGACGTTCAGTAGAAAAACATCTTCAAACCTTCTTCCCCAAACTTCGAGAATAGGATTCTCATTTATAACCCTACTAATATTCACTTCTCTTTAAGCCATTATTGTCTTAAGCCGCTCCTGAAAACACACTTTCGTGAAATTTAAAATTTTGTTATTTTGGATTTGTAAGTGATCTGTATTTTGCTGTATTTCATGTTGTTTATTAATTTTGTATTTTAAGTATTTGCTGTAAGACACTTTGTTCTCTGCAAAACGCCATATAAATACTTTCTATTATTACTATTCTGACAACAAGTAAGATATTTTGGTACGTAAGGGCTATTCTGCTATTCTGTTTTGTACCATTATGCATTTTCAAAGTCATTATTTTATACTAGAAGTGATTTTGTTTGTATCGCTTTTCAGGTGACAAATCTGTACCGGATGGCTTGCATCAATAACCTCAGCTGACGGTGAAATTTCAAGATGGACGCTAAAAACACTGAAGCAGATTTTAACATGACGGACTCTTCCGCATATTCCTTCTTGTATGAAGACGAATCCTTGCAACCACTGAGTTGGAAAGTATCTGTTGGCTTGACGTTATCTCTTATTATCCTGGTAACTATTTTAGGTAATTCGTTGGTTATTATCGCTTTTGCAACGGATTGGAAATTGCGGGTTAATCGTGGAAACTGGTTCATCGTAAACCTTTCACTGGCTGACCTTTAATTGGCTTGATCGTCCTATCAATTAATTCTGTATGGGTTGTGAATGAAAGTTGGCCATTTGAGGAACATTTTTGCAAGATTTGGATTGTCGTTGATTACACAGCATCATACGTATCAGTACTTTCGATGATTATGATCAGTCTGGATCGGTATTGGTTAGTAACAAAGAAATTGGCTTATCGGGACTTTGTAACAAAACGGAAAGTTCTCGTAATGCTTGGGAGTGCATGGCTCTTTTGCATTATCTTCTACGGAGTGTTTACATTCTTATGGACTGTTATTACTGGAGAACAAACAATTGATTATTCTGAGGAATGCGAAATGGAATCTGTGTATAATGTGCCTTTTAACATCACGCTAATAGCCATGGAATTCATCCTGCCATTAATCGTCATAATTTGTCTTAATTATCGAATTACAGACTTATCAAACGTTCGATCAAAACATTCTTGTCGGTCAAATAATGCTCCGTCCCCTGGAGTTAACGAGCGAAGAATGTGGTTCAGCCGTTGCCACTATCAGGTAGAGCGCCATCATCAACAAACAAGGTACTCGACTCTGTAACAAAAACAAAATCAAGAAAACAACGCTCAGTCCTCTTCAACGGTGTCGAGTCCAGCTCGCGAAAAAAGAGAGTTCCGAAAGCACCGTACGCGCGGCTGTACGCTGGCGTTCTTATTGAGTTTCATTGTTGTGGCTTCCCGTATTAAATCACAGTAATTCTTGGCCACTTCTGTGAAGAATGTGTTCCAAATAGCGTTGGGAATTCACCAATAATTTACTGTGGTGCAATTCGACTCTTAACCCTTTTTGTATGCTCTCTTACACATCGATATTCGGGAGAATTTTATCGTCATTAGGGTTGAAAGCGTGTCACAAACGGTGTGAGAGCATCTCCGGCAGATATGAACGATACAGATGAGTCTACGATGTAAATATAACTAAGCCTTATAATCCTACCGTCCCTAAATGCCATTTTGACTTTTCAAAAAAACACGGAGCGGACCTCGTCTTATTTTAGGGGGGAATTGCCACCTAGATCTAACAACAAAATAACGCTACCTTAGGACGTTAGGGAAATAAAACAAGTATGTAAATTTAAATTAATATTTTTGTTTCTGATCGCCGATATGCGATTTCAGGTGCCTGATCCAGGGGCGGATCCAGATGAAACGTCAACAATTACTGGGGTGCTGAAAGGCTAACTTGTCCAAAATGGGCTGATTTTGCGCCCCTCCGCCCACTTCCCTAGATCCGCGCCTGTATGATCGGAGTTGTTTTTATTGTTGTGTGACATGTGTTGTGTGAAGATCACCTTAGCTGACTCCTTTTTTATGGGCTGAATGACGAGCCTCAACAGATTGAGTCCAGATTGGCCGATCTAAGATTTCCTTGCCAAAGTGGGGTACCTGGAGCAGATGACAAGACACACCTGTGGTTGTGGAACAGCACCGCAGACAATTCGCATCTCTTGGTCTTCCACTGCTGAAGCAACAGTGCCAGGACAAGGACCTTGCGGAATCTCTGCGAATCAGCAAGACCGCTGTACCCAAATCTGGCTGGATCATATTGTGAATCCTGTGTTTGGACACGGTAGGAAGACCATAGCTTGCACTGACTATTTTTAAAAGACAAGAGCCACACAAAGATACATCGTTTATATAGAATAGAGTAAACTTGATCATCTCAGTGCTTTTGGTAAAAATCATTTACACATTCTGTGGAACAATAGAAGGTGAGCGAATAATTGCATGATTACAAAATCAATATCCCCGAGATTACATAAGAAAATTGCAGCGTGAAATAATGTTTAATGTCACAGATATGAAAGTCAAGATGGCTGGTATAAGACCACAGTTGCTTTGTATCAGCAAGTTTTCAAGGTTAACCTAAAAGGAAACTTGGGAGTCAAAGGAAAACCATAGAAGGTTTCTTATTCAGCTTGTAAAACAAGTGCAATTTAATTTGAAGTTTTAATTCCAATTTATTTACAGAACACTTCAGTCTTAGTTCTTCTCGCATTGTATGACCACTGAATGTAATGTATTTGTGATCTATTTATACTTTATTTTTTAGAGATATAAAACAAAATTCTCTGGGCAATTTATTTTGTTCATGAACTGAGATATTGCTATGAACTGATTTTCAATAACTGACTCTAGTGCTTGAACTATGGTAATTTTATTTGTTGAAAATACTTATAATTATGTTTCAAAACTGAGTTTGGCAAGACTTACATATGTACCCCCCCCCTCCATATATGTACATGCAACATCAAATTTAATTATTTTAGCTGTTTATTCCGTTTTTGATTAACAAGGCCAAAATTAAAATAAATTTTTGTATCATGTAAATATATACGAGGGGGTACATATGGAAGTCTTTCCCTGAGTTTTATTCACACTGATATATTTGGTCAAAAAGAATCCAATACAAAATTGTCATGTGTGACTTGTCTTTGCTTAATAAGTTATAGAGTGAGTTGGCATGTGACGGCAACGCCCGGCAACGAACAAAGCACTGTCCGGCAGTATGCATGAGCATCTGCAGGGCTTGTGCTTTTAAATCGCGATCAATCAGGCGTGATAAGGATATTGAAGGCTGTAACTGTATGGGCATATTCTTAACACCTCTAACATGTCAGTAGACCAGGTGCTAACTGGTGTTTTGTAAACATTGATGTCACCCATCATCTATAGTGTACGTTGGATTTGTTTCGTTTTCCCGCATTGTTTGGCTAAAAAGGGGGCCAAACAGAAGTTTTTGTGTCTCTCAGAGCAAAAATTGACATAGTTTTTCATCTTAACCCAAGTCGAAGGACCCCCAAATAAATAAACATCTTCTGATAGCCTGTTATCCCTATACACACCAATTACACATTAAGTAAAACGTTCAACCTCTAAGAAACTCTTTCCTCAGTATAGGATTTTCATTGACTCCCTCTGTTCAAAGGCACTTTGTTATAGCAATACTAAAAAAAATACAAATTTAATTCAAAAAAAAATAAACAATGTCAAAAAACTTTTTACCTTGAGGATGTTATGTTTATCAAATGGCCACGCCCATTTTTTGGGGAAAAAATACCCGGAACTCATTTTAGAGACGAGCGCGCGCGCGCGTGTTTGTGTTGTGTGTTTGGGTGTTTGGTGTGTGTGTGTGTTGTGTGGTGGTTTGTGTTTGGTGGGTGTGTTGTGTGTAAATGTGCACAGTCATTTAGGGGTCATTTGCATGTGGTACCCAGTTTGTCTAGCTTTTTTTAGAACAGTGATGGTTAGGTTTTTAATACTAGGTTTATAATTTACTGATCTGAATGTTTTTAAGGATCTGCCCGATTTAAGGATATTAGTTTTCACTTTAACTATATTGGACTTCACTCCAAAACCCCATAAGTTTCGCGCCGATATTTCAATCTGTTTTGATGCGAATCTAAAACGGATTTTGTAAGCCCATAGAGTACTGTGTAAAATTAATATTGGTGGACCAAATGGGCACATCATTTCGATCATAAACTCAAACATCTTTTTGGCCCTGAGATTTCACAGTTAGTCTCCTGCATCTTCTGAGGAACGGAGTACCACAGATCTGTACTGGCTCCTATGCTGTTCAACTTGTTGTATATCACGTACCTTAACCTCAAACAACTCTAGACAATATGGCACGCCGACGATCTTGCCCTCCTCCACTCGGACAGCACCTGGCAGAAGTAGAAAGCACACTTACTACAGACATGGCCTACTTTGCACCATATCTGAAGACCTGGAGACTGAAGCTGAGTGAAGCAGACCACCGCTAGATGCTTCCACCTCAAACCAAAGAGGCTCATCGTCATTCTTCAATCACCTCAATGGACGCCCTCTTGCCATACAATTTCCCTACACCACCTTACCTGGTAGTAGCGTGCCGGCAGCTTACATACCGGCACACTTCGGTCCGTATCGCCAAGGTATACTTCAGGAATAACCTCATGTGCCGACTTGCTGGATCTGCATGGGGTGCCAGCCCAACGAACCCTACCACCACTGCCTTGGCTCGGTCTACAGCACTGCTGAGTATGCCGCCCCCGCATGGTGCAACAGCTCTCACACAAAGAAGCTGGATACTGTACTCAACGAGACAATGAGAATCATTACTGGCTGCCTCCGTCCTACTCCACTGATTCCTACAGTGCTTCAGCATTGCCCTGCATCACTTCGTAGAGAACACCACACGCACAAACTAGTGAATAATGCCCTGCTGGACAACAAGCACCTGCTGCATAACACACGCAAAGAATCACACCAACTCGTAGACAGAGAATGCGCTCTCGCCGACCTGTCTGCCGACACGCCGCTAAACTCTCCAGTTCCACATTCAACATCTTTACGACAGGAATACTGCCTGGCTTGATACTCCCGACCCAGACCGTTATTCTCTATCACACCTAAGACAGCAGAAATACCACCTGGCACCAATCTCCCACGCAACGGAATGGTCACCTTAAACCGGATTCGCACAGGAGTCGGTCGCTTCAACAGCAATATGCAACATGGGGCTGCGGCGATCGCCAGCCTGCCAATGGGACTCTCCACACAGACTGGGATCACATTCTCAATGAGTGGCCCTACCTTTAGTCGCGGTGGACAAAGATTTCTCTAACCCCAACCAACAACAGTGAGTTGAATCCACCGCTTACCACATGTTTAGATGCTGCCTCATACTGCAGAAGCAAGAAGGGACAGGTAAATGAGGAAAAATAGTAGCTTTCTTCTGATACAAAATGATGAACACTTCCGGTAAAATTGGGGCTTATGGGGACGAGGCAATTAGCGATGGGTATAGATGCTGAAGGTCAGAGGTAATTTATGGAATTATTTGGGAATCACTATTAGTTGTGCCACTGTGGAATATGAAGTAGATGCACAAAATATTCCCAATAGGCCATGATACGTTCGCGATTTAACGATCGTTTCGTGCTGGATACAGCGCTGGGGATCATTTACTTCATTCACTAAAATTTTAAAATATTATGTAACAGGAAAAACTGTATCCCCAAAAGGAAAAGAGTGCATTATTTAGAAAAGAATAAAATGTCAAATCAATTTACTTCCAGAAGTCAGTAACCAAAGGTACACATAAACTCAAGCGGAACAATAGAGCTAAGGGGATATTCAACAATAAACCTAAAAAAATTCGGATCTTTTTCTCAACAGGGCATGCAGGTCCATGTACTGCCCACACTTGTTTTTTGAAAAGATTTCAAGCTATATCATGTGTTATGATTTCCCCGTATTGAGCTCTTAGTATCTGTCATAAACATAAAGGGCAAATACTCACCTCGATCATGATTTTTAAAACTGTAAGTCGCTGATCCATTGGCTTTATTGGTAAATTGAATAGAAAAGGGTTTTAAAGACAATAACTTGTGAATTTAGGTCATGCACAAATAGGGCAGCGATTGCCAGGGGCTTTCTTCTTATGTGTCCCTTTACATTTGTCTTTTCGAAAAAAAATTATTAATCATATGGTCAAGTACAAGAAACACACAGTAGAATCTCAAGATCGACACAATACCTTGCTTACTTGTTTAGGGTAGCAAAACAGCGGTAGAATTCGGGGAGGGTAGGACATTCCAACCTAACAGCAACGCCAAATTCAAAACGGCTTTACCAACTTCAAGGTGCTAGTCGGTTTCAAAGACTTACGGTAGAAGGGTGCTCGTAAGCATATCGAACGGTTACAATCACATTGATAAAAGAATAGGCTGGGCAAGGACATATTTAAATCTAAATGACCGTTATTGAAAATTACACTATAGCAGCGAGGTTAATCCACTAACATCGACGGATTTTGACATTAATAATTTTTGCTTAAATTATCATGATATTACTAAGATTTTTTGAACAAAGGTTTAAGAGATGATTTTGTAATGTCACTTGGACCAAGATGCCATACGAAATGCAAGTAGAGTTCCCCCAAATTACTGTTTAGAAATCCACAATGCCCAAATCGAGCAGATCGTGTCCTACCCCCCGGAAATACTTGTTTAGGATGAATTTTGTTAGTCCATGTTCACCGCATCATATCCACCTTTGGATACATACCCCTCCCCCCCCCCCCAGCATAACTTTTTAGTGCAGCGATGGATCAGGTTGACTGTATTGTACCAGGGTGATGAAATACAGATATGGAGATCAAAATGTCATTTCAGGTCACTCGGGGTGATTTCCAGCATATTGCCCGTAATTGCGAGAAGAAAACTACGGGGAACTTTGATTTTGAAATGTCCGTTTCTTTTCAAGTTACAGTGAACCCCATAAAATAACGGCTAATTAATTCCCATAAATTTACAGCAAACGCGTAAAATAACAGTCAATTATAAAATATACGGACATTTCCACGTAAATCAATGGTTTCCCGACCTCTCTTACCGCCTCTCTTATGGGTAATTATTCTTTGGGGATTCGAAAAAAAATTGGGGGCTCTTCTTTCTGGAAATCTCCTCATGTCTCTTTATTAGTTCTACCGCCAATGTTTTTTGCCCGAAGTGTGAAATTTATTGAATTAATCTACGGGGGGGGGGGGGGGGGGGTAGGACACGCCAACTAAACGGCAACGGCGACGACGAATCGGCCTATAAACATCCGGCCGTACCACGGCGTAACCCGAGTGTTAGTCTTATTGAAAGACTTAAAGCGGCACTATCAGCGTTTTTCAAATGAAACAAACAGCGCCCCCTATTTTCATCAAGTGCATTTTTTGCACTTTTATGTTGGAAATTATTGTAGTAAAGACACTGTAAGTAGTTAAGCGTAACGCGCCGTATTTGTCAAGAAATGATAATTTGATGCTTTGTTTACTAATAAAAGTCGGGATCCGCCTTTTTTAGTGTTTGCAGAAAACAGTGTAAAATGGCTCTTCATGACCGCTTTAAAATGCTTAAGTGTCTGTTTTAACAACGAACAGTAATATAAGGTGTTAATATGACCTAACACTTGCAATTTAGAGACAAAATGGACATTTTGATTTTGGAAAAAAATGACTGATAGTGCTTAACGGTACACGGTAGGAGGCACTGACCTCTACACATGGATAGCGGGCTGCCGCACAGTTGAATGGTCGCCGAGTGAAACAACAGGAAGTTGTTTTTTGATCGAGACAATATGGCGGAAACAATGCATACACCTGATGGAGCACCATATCCACCAACGATGTTCTATTGTTGGACAAGGTGTATGCATTGTTCCCCGCCATATTGTATAGGTCAAAAACCTTCCTCTGATGTTTCATCGGCGACTCTGACCCGCTATCCATGTGTAGAGGTCAGTGGTAGGAGGGCGTTCTTACACACACCGGACAAAGACTTGACTAAAGGCTATGCATGGTCACGAATATTTAAATCTTAAATGACCGTTATTGGAAATTACAGTGTTTTGCAGGAGGTTAAGCCACTAACCTCGACGGATTTTGACGTTAATAATTTTTGCCTAATTATCATGATATTACTAAGATCTTTAGAACTAGATAACTTAGTAAGAGGGGATTTGGTAATGTCACGAGGCAAAGGCTGCAATAGTAAAAGCACGTAACAGTTCCCCAAATTACCGTTTGGAAGCCCCAATGCCCAAGTCAAGCAGGTCGTGTCCTACCGCTCTCCTTGAATCTGCGGGGGGGGGGGGGGAGGCACGACCTGCTCGATTTTGGGCATTGGGGATTCCAAACGGTAATTTGGGAAATTGTTAAGTGCTTTTACATGGCGTCTCTGTCTCAGTGACATTACAAAAATCACTCTAAAAAACCTTGAGTTCACAAAGAACTTAGTAATATCATGATAATTTAGGAAAAAAATTATTAATGTCAAAATCCGTCGAGGTTAGTGGATTAATCTCGCTGCAAAACAGTGGAATTTGCAATAACGGTCATTTAAGATTTAAATATTCGTGACCAGGCCTAGTCTTTAGTCAAGTGTATGTGTAACCATTCGATATGTGTAAGAGCGCCCTCCTACGGTAAGTCTGAAAAAGACTAGCACCCGCCTGAGCACCCGGAAGTTGATGCCGTTTTTGAATTCGCTGTTGCTGTTAGGTTGGTATGTCCTACCCCCCTGAATCTGCGCGTTGTAACCCAATGATGGCGCTATTACAAGTTTCGAAATGAACAACCGCAGACGACGACGGCCAACCTTCATGCCATATGGCAATACCCCAAAAGAGTAAATATACGGACTGTATGTCGATTTGCAGACGATGGCGGCCAAGCGGCATTCAAAGTGACAAAACGTCAAAATGCATCAAAATACGTTATAAATAAATTAATCAAATAAATGCAGGTATTTATATAGCGCCTTTCCAAAAGTTGATCAAAGCGATCTATATTTATTTATTCGATGATATGTTGGATGTTGGGATATCCATGGATAACCCAATGACTATGTTCAGTACACATTATTTGCAGTTAGGAGCGGCTTCAAAACTCAGCCGCCGGTTACTTGTCGTAACCGACCGGTTTCCATTGTTCCAAAAAATTCAACATGGTTCAAACGCCATGAACCGCAAGTCAACCGACGGTTGAGTTTTGAAGCCATCCCTAATATCCATAAATAACAACTAAAACACTTACAAGTACAATGTGATTGAGGCGCCAACTCTTAATTAACTTTCCCTGGACCCGTGCTGGGCACATTCATGGGCCTCACACACCAGGGACTTTAGGGATAAAGATTGGCAATTACTGACCTCCCGTCGGCAAACAAGTGTGTGCACATGAGCTGATATCGGGTTGCAATTTCATTGATAAACGGCCTCGAGGCGAGACACTCTGGCTAGACAATCTAGGGCAGTCTGCGGTCAGAATTGCTATGTCTCGCTAGTTTTGAGAAATTGTTCCAGTTGAATGGCCTAAAACAATGGAACCGCTGAAGCGAATCTGGGTCAGAAGTAGACCAAAGGCCGGGGAAAGGGATTATGGTTTGTTTGGGAATGAATGGTGCAGTACCAGTGTTGGTATTTGGATACCGCAGGAGCTTGAAAGCTGAACTGTCGCATCATTTTTTCAGCTAAAAGCTTCGGTTTTGGAATCAAAAAGGATCAGTTTAGGTTCGAAAAGTGAACATTACGGACAGAAGACTCTAGGTGGTATCATTTGGATTACTGCGAATATAAGTGTCGCCGAGGGACAAACCCCACCGTCGTCTTGATGCTGGACAAAGTTATCTTCAGGACTGAGAAAGATTACCATGGATTATATACCGTGGATTTATATTCTTTGCATGCTTAGATTTTTGAAAACTTCGCGGGGAGGAATATCGTCGAAAACACTTCTTTTATTTTGACTTTTAGTTGTCGTCTATTTGAGTGGACTTGTTGTAAGACTGAAAAAATCTTAACATTGAGCGTATCATTATTGAATTAAATTGCGTTTGGACTTCAAATTTCTTCAACAATAATCCGGATTCAAACCATAATAAGAGTATAAAGTATATATGGTAAAATTATAAAGTTCGCTTGTGTACAAGGCTCATTATTTTGTTGTTGGTTTAAATGGGATTCGACCTTGTCCAGGCATTAAGCTGACAATTGTAGTTACACATTCAAAGGGAGAATTGTCAGTGGTTGACGATCCATACTCGTCCTCGCAGGCTTCTCCGAGCACTTCAGTTTCCTCCGCATCTAAAATCGGACTTTCTTCCCATAAATCTTCCCCGCGTTCTGGAGGCGTACCTTGAATTTAAGCAATAGCAATATTGATTCTGCCGGGGCAAAGGCCGAATGTTATAAATAAATCAATAACAAACTAGATGTTAAGAGAGGTCTATGAACTTGCTAGTATGAAATGAAAATTATGACCACATGTCTGATATCTCAGCCCCTATTGACACAATAGCAAAGTCAGAGCGACTAGTTTTTCTGATGAGGAATTGAGGGCCCCGAGAGTTCTAGATTAAATATACGACACAGAGTTTGGAAACCAAAGAAAGGCCTGGAAAGGTCTCGAAGACTAAAGCATACTTTCATTTAGCATTATTATTTATGTATTTTTTAAACCTATGTGAAAGGACTACAAAGTTATACAGTGTGAGTCGAAATGATTGTTCCCAAATATCATCCTGATTTTTTCTTGTCAAAAATGTGCAAGGTAGCTCTTAAAATTGTAAATACTTCAAAAGTAACATTTAAATAGCATTACAGGAATTGGAAGTTGTCATTTTGGTTTCAGGCAAATCACTATCTGCACTCATTTCAATAAAGGGACCCTCAGATTTGCCTTGTACAAGATTCCTATTGATGGTAATTGAAGCTGAGAATTTCAAGGGATACATGATGTGTGCTTTACACAAGTCGTGTCCACACGACGTTATTACGGTATTAAACTAATACCGATTGGAAACAAATCCAATAATGCCCCTCACGCATATTGTACCCTATGGTAATCGTCTTCAACATGCGGGTCGGAATAAGTCACTAATACCGGACCTAATCGATCAGGTTTGCATTCAGCTTTTTTCAATGTATTATTGAGTAACATGGTCTTTAGAAGTTACCTACACGAATGGTATCTGTTGGTCCAAGGGTTCGTCGAACAAGCCTTTATTTTGAAATCTAAAAATTTGCATCAGGATTGATATCAAGTGACGTTCCTTGACGAAGAAAACTCAAAATACATTATGAAAATAATAGAGCTCTATTTTTTTACAACCACCTTTGTTCTGGGACCTAAACTTTTAGCAGGCAGTTTACCTTTAATAGCCACCCCCCCCCCCCCCCCCCCCCTTACGAAAAAACAAATTGTATCATTACCATCGCCATCATTATTTTGATGGCGGTTCATCATAACGTATCGTCTAGGTCTTCTGGAATAATTTCTCTAGGCAGTGTATTTCAGTAGAAGACTGGGCAATATACATAATGCTTTTTGTGTATTTATTGTTATTTCATTAAAAAGTCTGCCAATTATTACATAATGCTTTTTGTTTATTTATGTTAAATTACAGTGATTCCAGTAAATTTGGTATAGGGGAGGTGTGCGATGCTGAATGTGCGACATATTGATTGTTGCAACTTTGATCCAAGTTTTCGGGCATACCTTATGACCAAGGGGCCCACGTGGTTTGTTGTCCCACGGCCCGAAAAATGTAGCTAAGCCCTGTAGGGGGTAGGGGAAAAACAAGTGTTAAAATTCATAATAAAATTATTACAATCATATAACCGTCTGATACCCCAACTAAACACTTGCACGTTTTCTTGAAACTGAAGAAAATGTCACCTCAATTTCCTTTCCCTAATATCAGTCACCAATGGATTACACATAGGGACTTCAACAAACCCATGAGAGCTAAAGGGTAATAGATAAGATCTATGCCTCCTCTATACCAACTCTGGCTTGATTGGCGAGGCGTCGTACGGGTGGTCTGGGGGTCGCCTGTTCGAATCCGCGCCATGCGCACATGTTTTTTTTTTCCAACACTAACGTGCCAGCCGCGGCGTGGGGCCATCTACAGAAAGAGTAAGAAATATGCATCCTTCTTACTGGAGAACTAGTGTAGTTCGTTCAATAAGATAAATTTTATATAATATAACCGTCTGATGATATCCGCTAGCGAAGTCACCCGGAACTAAACAACCTATAGATACTACTAGCGGTTGCCCGCGCTTCGCGCGGGCAACCGCTAGCTGATATGAATGGGAGCGGTCACTGAACCGGTTTATCACTCTTCACATAAAGGTAAAAATAAGCTAAATAAGACAAAAATGATAACAAAAAAAGAACGCAAACTTAAAGACATACAATATTTTTCAAGCTCCCTTCTCCTGTATTTCCTTATTGATGCTCAAATTCAAAATGTGTTAAGTAAAGAGATGTTCAAGATTTATGCCCCCCTATCTCAACATGAGCTATATAGCAATGAAAGCCATGGTGGACATGACATTAAAAGTGTGCAAAGCAAAGGAACATGCACTCCCAAAAGACCCCTCAGTGGCGTAGCTGGGAGAGGGGCTATCAGTGTTTATAGTAGGCCCTAAATGAAAGAAAGGGGAAGGAATAGTGAGGCAAAATCGGGACAATTTTGTTGGGATCATGAAAAATCATTCGTTTGTGGACGCGACCAAAAATCGAAATCGACGCCGATCGAAATCGGGACGAATTTCCCCCGACCGGGCTGACTCTCCCCTGAACGCGCCTTTCCCCTCAGAACTGCTGCCAACGCCGCTCGGCCACGCATGGGTGCCACCTCTAAAGGCGCCAAGAGGAGAACCGTCAGGCTACAGTCCAGCCCAGTGTCACCCAATGACCCTATTATTTTTTAAAACGTACTATCGTCTCCAAACACTCCCATTTTTTCGACAATTTTGAAGTTTTTCACCCAAGAAAATCTCTACCTTTAGAAATATTGCTGAATTTTTCACCTAAAGACCCCTTTTTGAAAATTCAGTGGCATTTTCACACAAAACACAAATACCTTAGGCCTTATTATAAGGTGATTGGCTGTTTTGGCACATCCCTTATCACCGAAGGCCTATATCTTTGAAAGCGCCAGTCTTAAACCCATGTCAATTTCATAGGTTTCCCGATAGGAGGGGAATATGTTAAGTCCAAGAGATGGCAAGATTTAAAGCCCCCTATATCAACATGAGTATATAACTATGAAGCCAGGTGAACATGACTGTAAAAGTGTGCAAGCCAATGGAACATGGCACTCCCAAAAGACCACTCATCAAATGGCGTAGCTGGGAGAGGGGTACTCAGTGTTTATAGCTAGTAGGCCCTAATGGAAACGAAGCCCCTATTGGGAAGAAAAGGGAGGCAAAATCGGAAATTTTGATGGGATCATGAAAAATCATTCGTTTTTGGACGCGACCCTTCGTTCGGGACGAATTTCCCCCGACCGGGCTGACTCTCCCCTGAACGCGCCTTTTCCCCCTCTTAGAACTGCTGCCAACGCCATTCGGCCACGCATGGGTGCATCTCTAAAGGCGTCGAGAGGAGAACCGTCAGGCTACCGCCCAGCCACCATTGTAACCCAATGACCCTATATTTGTGAAAACTTACTATCGTAATCCAAAGACTCCCATTTTTTCGACAATTTTGAGTTTTTCACCCAAGAATCTCTCCCTTTTAGAAAATGTTGCTGAATTGTCACCTAAAGACCCCTTTTTGAAAATCAGTGAATTTTCCACACAAAAAAATCACACTAGACCTTATATAGGGTGATTGGCTGTTTTGGCACATTACCCTTATCACCGAATGGCCTATAGCTTTGAAAGCGCCAGTCTAAAAACCAATGTCAATTTCATAGGTGTTCCCGATCGGAGGGGAAATATGTTAAGTCAAGAGATGTCAAGATTATGCCCCCTATATCAAACATGAGCTATAGTAGAACTATGAAGCAGGTGAACATGACTGTAACAAGTGTGCAAGCAAGGAACATGCACTCCCAAAAGACACCCTCAGTGGCGTAGATGGGGATAGGGTCTACTCAGGGTTTTTAGTAGGCCCTTACAATGAGAGAAGCCCTTTGGGAAGAAAGGTGAGGCAAAATCAGCGGAGAAATTTTTAATGGGATCATGAAAAAATCAGTGCTTTTTGGACGCGACCCTTCGATTCGGGACGAATTTCCCCCGACCGGGCTGACTCTCCCTGACGCGGCCTTTTCCCCCTCAGAAATGCTTGCCAACGCCACTCGGCCACGTACGGGTGCCATCTCTAAAGCGCCGAGAGGAGAACCGACAGCGTCAGCTACCGCCAGCACCATTGTCACCCAATGACCCTCTATTTTTGCAAAAACTTTACTATTCGTCTCCAAGACTCCCTTTTTTCGACAATTTTGAAGGTTCACCCAAGAATCTCTACCTTTTAGAAAATGTTGCTGAATTTTCACCTAAAGACCACTTTGAAAATAATGTGAATTTTCACACAAAAAAATCACCCTTAGGCCTTATATTATGGGTATTTGGCTGTTTTGGCACATTCCCTTATCACCGAATGCCTATAGCTTTGAAAGCGCCAGTCTTAAACCCATATCAAATTTCATAGGTGGTCCCGATCGGAGGGGAAAGTCAATTTTTAGTGCGCTTAGCGTAAAATTCAAACAAATAGTCCTTGGAAAAACTACTGTTTTTATTCTTCCACACATTCACAATCTCTGTTAATAAATCCCCAAATATGTATGTTTTTAACGCGTTTTGATAAATTAATTTTTACAGTACACTGGAAATTTCGGTAATTGTTGGCCAGAATTGCTTGCCCAGGATTTACTGTTAAAAATTTACTGTTACTTTACAGTGTTGATACGTACCTTTGTTTTGGCATTCGGCCATAAAACATTGAAGATGATTGTTATATGCAAAATTTTAAGAAGTGCAAAGAAGTAATTTGAAAAAAAAAACATTCCGTAGGCTCTGGAAGCATAACCCCCGCAGCAGCGCGGCGCAGTGGATGTAAGCCTGCTAGAACGGTAACACGGGGGATTCTCGTCTGCTCATTACATTTACAGTCCACGGTAAGGGTTATTTAGCCGGCTGAACTAGGTTTTCAGTTTGTAGACTTATGGACCCATCTTTTTCACATTATGCGGGGGACAATTGAATATAATTATAAAGAACAATATACAGATGTGAATCATGAAAAGGAATTGTATTATGGAAATAACAGCCAATTTTTGGAAAAAAATAAAGATGTTTGCTGACGTCCCGGAAGTTGATTGGCTTTATTATTTTGCTTTCGGGGGACCAATTCAGGTAAAAATTGACGTACGTTATCCCTACATTGGAAAAACCAACCGATTATCGTCATAGTACGTCGGTTTTGAATCGGTAGGGAAAAGGAAATCTGTACTGTTTAGACCATAATACACGGTTGTCTTTTGGAAAAAAATAATAGCACTTTGGGCAGGGGTATTTGGAAAGGACCTTGATTTAACATAGGCGGATTTATATATATCGGTCGCCCCGAGCCGAAGAGCAAACTGATATCTGATACCGCCACTGGACCTGGTACCTGACACGTGACACCCATAAAACTATTCATTCTCGTTACCGTTTTTTAAACTACAAATACGCCAAAGCAGCACGCATTCTGTATCTCTGTGCACAGCGTAATCGATAAAGATGTGAGACTATACAGGTGGTTTCGTACAGGGAGGGTGAGGGTAGGACACGATCTGCCGATTCTGGAGGGATTGGGGATTCCAAACGGTAAATTTGTGAAATTGAAACTGCTACATGCATTTACTATGGCTAGTTCTCGTCCCAGTGACTTAAAAAAAATCATCTCTTAAACCTTTGTTCAAAAGATCTTAGTACATCATGATAAAAGTAAGAAAAAATATGAAGTTCACATCAATCATGCTCTGTTAAATTACCTGTGCATAACTCAAAACTCCAGAAAACTTCCCCTGCAAAAGTAATGCTATATCAAACATAATACCCTTGAACATTACGCGCCATGGCTACAGAGCTATGCGCTCGTGTAGGCCATGCGCACCGATACACTTTAATATCAAAAAAACCGGCCCTATTCTAATTTAGTATACACACCCAAAACATTGACTCCTGGTTGTACTGATCCGGGGTAATTACAACATGATTTACTTTCATTATAATCGGAGGATATTATGCCCATATAGACCAGTAACATCCTACGTCACTCTTTTGTTGCCTGCGAATCATTCCTGCGAAATCGCAGTATGGCCCATAGTATTAAAACTGTAACAGATCCAAATTGCCCGTATTTAAAGTAGAGTGTCCGCCCTCAGTATTTTCGGAGGCGCTGAGGGAACAAACTAGGAATAAGGCGAGCGAAATAATGAAAGGGCCGTATATTTGTACCGAGTTAAAAATTGATACAAAAAATTACGACAAATGTCCATTAAAACGAAACCGACTCCTATAACGACCTGTTCAGATCAGACGCCCCCCCCCCTCGACTAAAAGAATGCCCTGTAAACCATTACTCTCAGGTTTACCGTATTTTACTGGCAGCCAATTCTGCTAACAAATTATCGTAAAATTATCACATATGACTTGCGCGTTATTGATACACCGTATTTCAAATTGCCTGCCACCCGTAAAAACAATAAGCTAAAAATTTCAAGAATCAGAAATAAAATGTTTAAATTACAACTTTATACCGAAGTTTAAAAAATAAAGATGATCGAAAGAGTTACATAGTGTACCACCTCTTGATTTTTGGACACAAACAAATTCTTTTTAATTATGGCCTAACACTAACAAATGGCCTAACCCTAAGCTAAGGCCAAAAATAATTTTAAAAAGATTTGTTACTTGTAGAACTTCCAAGAGGGTGGTACTAATGGAACTCTTGCCGATTATTTTTTTGCCGCTGGGCGCTGGTGTTGATTGTCGGTTTTGTCTATTTTTGCGGATCTTTTTAATATTAAAATATGACAACTTGAAGCTTGGATCCCTTAAATACAAGATGCATGAACCAGGTAACAGGCTCTATTGTATTTAACGTACGCGATGTAATCATGTTTAAAGTCCCACCCCCTACATGATTTTAACAAACTCATGTCAGGGCCTTCGGTTATGGACCGCTGGTTTATTTTCGCAAGGACTTTAATGTCACATATTGACCAAAGGAAATTGAGATTTGCGTAACAACGGGCGTACAGTTTGCTGTAGTTATTAGTGTAAAATTTTATGTCACAATGTAATGAGTAAAAACTGGTATCATCACCAAGCGCTTGCACTATATTAGAAAAACCCGACGCGTTAATTAATGTACCAAAAAGTTAGGGCACCAGCGAACAGTTAGGCAACATGTTTCGCACAACGGGAAATGGTGTCAATGACTACATGAGCTGGCATAATCTTAACACGGTTGATTGAAAGTAATTGAATTTGTTTGAGAATCAATCCCTGATCATTAGTTAAAAGATTGTACTTTATCGAGTATTATTTTAATTAAGACAGCCTACTTGTGCATCTACAGCTTCCGTTTATGTAGGGGACATCACGAATTTTGATCATCCCCCACTAAGGAAACTCTCTGGCACCCGCAGCAATGGATGTCTTCTAAACAATGACGTCATCTCCAAGTCTCCACAGGACGATACCCACAAACCCCCACAAACCACGACAAAAATAACACAATATCGTGGTCCAAAACCCCATTACCGCGGCCCGTACCGCGGTCTCCAAAAACGCGATGATTACACATCAATAAATTTTGTCGTTATTGACACGCAAAGTTCACAGCTTAATCACATTTACGGCAACAGAATCACGGTATCCACCGACAGCACTCGCGAAGGGGAGGGTCCTGGGGAACCTTGGGAAAGTGTGGTAGCACAAAACCATTCGGTTACGTCTCATACCCTCCTAATGACGATTACCCACCACAACCACACAAAAATAACCATACCCTCGGTCAAACACACCACCCGGTCCAAAACGCAAAATACACATCAATTAAGTTTTGTTATTTATTTACAACGCAATCTCTCGACATCCCATCAAATTTGCAGCGACCCGATCATAATCGCAGACAGCACTCGGGAAGGGTAGGCCTGGGAACGGGGTGGGGTAACATCCCCAAAATGTCGGAACGCCATGGGAAGAACGTGAGCTTCGCAGTTTTAGCGGCAGCCCGTGTCAGTAAGTCTTATAGGATTATAGAATCTATCGCGTCTCTACCAACCCTGGCTTGGTTTGTGGTACGGGGGTTCGGCCGGTTCGTACACAACCTACGCGCACATGTTGTTGTTTTTTCAACACTAATGTGTGCTGGCCATCTCCAGGGAAAGATTTTAAGAAAATATAAAATGGAGCAAGCAAAGATATTCAACAATCGGACCAGTTATGCGGTGGAGAAAAACCGTGTATTTTTTCATAATGTAAGCACAAATATCCTCATGCACAATATATAATTCTTGAGCTTCTATAGTGCGGTGTTCAATGAAACAGGGGCCGAAGGCTTCCATTAATGAAACATTATGGCACATACATTAGGTCTTAGTTATGTAGTTGAGTAAGGGTCCAACTACCAAAATTAGACACGTATCCAATTCCACTAAAATACATTTTTAAATAATAATAATAAATAAATTGTTTTTACCCCCATTGGATGTTTGTGTGACACATTTTTTTTTGGTATTTACGCTCTCGTACTTTGTAAGTTGTATTATGTGTTTTAGTGGGAAGTTGATAGGGTCTAGTTGTGTATTTGTGACATTACCAAACTACAAAACTTAAGATCCTAAGGTTTTGGCACCAAAAGATTTTCGTGGAATATTTGATAAAGGGTCTTAGTTTTGTAGTTGGATCCTTTTTTTTGTACCAGCAACAAAAGTTAAGACCCTAACTTTTTGGTGCCCAAAAGTATTTTCTGGGAAGATCAGACATGAGTTTTAGTTTTGTATGTGGAAGCCCTTACCAAACTGAAAAACTAATATTTTGTTCGTAGTACACAACCTCAGAATTTATATAATCAAGATTCATTCTCAATTTGCTTAAATATAAGTTGTGCCAATATAGTTAGTTTTGGCATCTAAGTTTTAGGCCTACTGTAGCGGTCTTAGGTCTTAGATCGTTAGGTCGACGAATGTATATACAAAGACCAGAGATCACGTGTTGTAAATCTGGAATTCAACCTTCTTTTTTAGAGGGAATGACACACTGAATGGCATCCCTATAAGGCCTCAATCTAACACCTAAACAATCGCTCTATATAGTTGAATACAAATCAATGATACGACATAGAACAGAAGTACGATGGTCTGGGAAGGTCAATTAGAACAGGTATGTGACGCGGACAGCCCAAAAACCACTACACGTGGACAACAGGATTAGCATAGGCTGACAGTAGCTACCAGTGTCGTTCCCGCACGGGTAATGCTCGGAATGGATGGCCCACATGTGTCAGCACGGGTTTACAGCTTGGCATTCACCAGCAGTGACTTTTGAGCTTGGATGCGAAGCTGAGATCTAGGACGGTCTAGGAGTTCCCAGCGACTCGAGAGTGGATGTGAGGCCTGAGAGAGTCTGGGTGAACTAACGTAACGGAGACATATGGGTATTGGCCTGATACCAAGATTGACCAGCGTGTTCCTACCAGACACACTGACGCCCTTAGCATTTTTTTTTCCCCAAGCGACTCTAGAGCTGGGATGTGAATGGGGCTTGGAGAAGTCTTGGAAAAAAGGCTGGAGGTCCGTTAAAAATCCCGTTTTATGAGCGTTTGAGACCGAGTTGCAAAACGGGCTGGCAGTAACTCTGTTTAGATATGAATATAATTACGTAATTGCATATTAGACCGTCATACGTAATCTGGCGCGCAAAAGCCATTGTGTGAAGGTCGCCATTAAACCAAACAACCAAACAACCAACAATGTACACTGTGGCAGAAGTTTGGCGACATTTATGTGTCTCGCCGCGTGTCGCTCTTAAATACAAGGATGATTTGCGATCAGGGGCAGGTACCCAGAATTGCGATTAAAATTAAATAAGCCTTTACCAGACAATGCGTAGATGGTTGTTTCTACTCAATTTCCCCTATAGTGGTTCTTTGTTATACAGACCATTTTATTTTTGCGGAAGTGTCAAAAAAGCTAGCTAGATGACGCTTCCGCAAAAGCAAGGGTCATGCTATAACCAAGACGGACAATAGATAATGAGAAATGGGAAGAGGGACCGACGTTTATTATATAAGAACTGTATTCTGCTAAAGGTTTTGGTCAATATGTATCTGCTAGGAGCCATTCCATAATGATCTTGGAAATTGCGTTTTTAATAAACAAATGTAGTTTACCACAGTGTTGTATTCGAGTTCCATCATCATCCCGTGTCATCTGAATCCGAGTCCAATAGGCGCTCGACTTCCGAGTCTGATCATCAATGTCCGGTCTCACTGTAGTGCAATCAGTTTGCAGATTGATCTCATCGATAATGATCGCCATGTTCCGAACAGTGGCGGCATACCGGCAATATCACAGTACTGAGACTGCTCTGTTACGGGTGCAGAATGACATCTTGACTGCTCTTGACAAAAAAAAGAGGCTGTGCTAGTGTTACTGGACTTCAGCGCCGCCTTCGACACCATAGACCACGAAGAGCTCCTAACCCGTCTAATTGAACGGTATGGGATTACTGGAAAAGCATTAAGTTGGTTTTCGTCATACCTTGATGGCCGAACTCAATCTATATCAGTCAGAGGTGCTTCGTCAGATCCTGTGGCGGTTGATTGTGGAGTCCCACAGGGCTAGGTTAGTGGACCGATTGACTTCATCTTGTTCAGTGCCCCACTACAGGATATCATTACTGCCCACGGTATTCAATTTGTTGTTTACGCTGATGACACCCAGCTCTACCTGACTTTCCACCCTCGGGATCGTGAAGCAGCCATAAAAGATTGAAACATGTATTGCAGACATCAGATCCTGGTGTAAATCCAACAAGCTGATATTAAATGACAAGAAGACAGAGATGTTGTACTTTCGCTCTCGTTTTAATAGATCGGCTAGCAACTCTCAGCCATCTATGATCATTGGCAATCCTGTTATACATCCGTCAGCTGTAGCACGGAACCTTGGTGTCATCTTAGACTCATCACTAAGAATGATCAATCATGTTAACAACTTATGCAAAGCTGCTTGGCTCTCAATAAGGAACATTGAGCAGTTTCGACAGTACCTTGATGAAATACCTACCATCAGATTGGTCCACGCCTTGATCCACATCTAGGCTGGATTCCTGCAATTCCCTGCATTATGGCCTTCCAGAAAGAGAATTGACCAAGGTTCAGCGAGTTCAAAATGCAGCTGCCCGTCTTGTCCTTAAAATCCGTCGACGAGATCATATCACACCAGCTCTCTACCAACTACATTGGCTTCCAATGAAACAGAGGGTAGTTTTTAAGATTCTGCTTCTCACCTATAAGGCCATCCACAGCATGTCACCTGCCTATATCTCTGAGATCATCCAGCTGTATTCACCACCGAGAACCTTGAGATCATCTTCTTGCTCCCAGCTGAGTAAATCAACCAACTCATCAACAAAGTTCTATGGTGATAGATCTTTTGCATATGCAGCAGCACATTTGTGGAATAAACTCCCTAACAGTATCCGCTTAGCTCAGTCAGCAACTATTTTCAAGTCACGTCTGAAGACATTCCTATTACACAGCATTTTGGCTCCTGATACGTATCCTGTTTCTGATGCAGTCCAATCACTAATTATAATACTGTGATGTTTTTTCTTTCTTTTCTTGTTCTCTACCTTCATCCAATCCGGTTGCCTAGGATAGTTGTTTTCATCAGATTAGGTATGGTACAGGCATCTGAATCCAGGAAAGATCAAGATTTAACCGATGCCGCTGTGGGGTACATACACACAGATCCTCACAGCTGACGATTCAGGTGTATCCCCAATGTTCTTAGTATGGGAGGCAACTGGGTTGTCTTTCTCTTCTCTCTGTTGGTCACAATATATATATGTTTGAATTTCTACTTAAATTTTATCCTAAGTTATTTTGAAATTGTGTATAATTGATGTATATCATTGTTGTTTTGACATTAGAATTTTATCTATTTTTGTATTTGTCGTATTGATAATGATATTATTGCTCCTTTCTACGTGAAGCGCCTAGAGGCCTCTGCATTAGGCGCTATATCAAGATTGTTATTATTATTATTATTATGTATATTATTATTATTATTAATTCAATCAGGTTCACTGGTTGCCGAAAATGTCGGCAAATTCGACATCGTGTGCCACCCTAGCGGCATTGCAAACTGGAAGTCTGCACGCTGCACAACACAATTCTTTGACGTAAAATGAAAGATCGGATTTCTTGGATCAATATTAAATAACTAGAAAATTGAATAGAGTCGATAAGTTTGGTTGAAAAGTAAAAACTGAGCCTAAAACGACAGGTATGATTGTCAATGTTGATCGTCGGTAGTCAGTACTTGTCAAATTTTACAAACGATTAGGCAAAAAAGTTTGTCTCAGAAGAAATATGAGAAAAACAAATGCGAAATGCGCTTTTTTTAGAAAAATGCTAATTAAAATGCGAAATGCGGGATTTAAAAAAATATTAAATTTCGGTATCTTATTTGTTTGGGCCGCTTCGCGGCTGAATTTTCCTTTTTTTCTGAACCTTTTTTTCCCCAAAAAAATTATAATGAGCAATAACCTAAAAAATAATGCGCTAAAAGGCCAATTTTAAACAAAATGCGTGCATTTTTTTCTTGGCCTTAAGTTTTTTTCTGTTCTGTTGTTTTGAGCTCAAAGTTGTGCAAGTGTTAGAAGTTCAAGCGGAAGAGAAAAAAGGGTATGTCCGAGTCCCGCCCAGGACTCGAGTCCTAGGCGTCCGAGTCCGATTCCCGGGTGTCCGAGTCCTTCAAATTCAAGACTCGAGTCCGATTCCCGGGTGTCCCAGTCCGAGTCCTTCAAAATCGAGACCTGACTCGAGTCATACAACTCTGGTTACCATATGTATTTCTAAGCGTACCCCCACCCCCTCCCCCTCCCCCTCCCCAACACCCTCCCCTATGGCATATTAGTCTCATGTAGCAAAGGAATTTTGCCTATCCGACGTACCGTTTCAGAGATACAGCAATTACGCATATTTAATTAGCTCATTTGCATACCTAAGCCGCATATATCACATACTTTCAAATTGCAAAAAAGATGTGGCCCATGATAGGCTTTCATGCAGCACAAAGTACAGTGTCAAAAAATATAGCAATTACGCTGATTTTTGCATATTAATTAGCTCATTTGCATACTCAATTTACCAAAAATACGCCCAAAATCTAATCAGGTCGAGAACTCTTCAGCACGCTTCCTTCCACCAAGATACATCATTATACACCTTACGGAACTCCAGAAAACTTTTTTTTTTTTTTTTTTTTTTAGTCTCATGTAGCAAAGGAATTTTGCCTATCCGACGTACCGTTTCAGAGATACAGCAATTACGCATATTTAATTAGCTTATTTGCATAACTAAGCCGCATATATCACTCCTCAACACCCCACCCCCTCCCCTATGGCATAGTAGTCTCATGTAGCGAAGGAATTTTGCCTATCCTACGTACCGTTTCAGAGATATAGCAATTACGCATATTTAATTAGCTCATTTGCATACCTAAGCCGCATATATCACATACTTTCAAATTGCAAAAAAGATGTGGCCCATGATAGGCTTTCATGCAGCACAAAGTACAGTGTCAAAAAATATAGCAATTACGCTGATTTTTGCATATTAATTAGCTCATTTGCATACTCAATTTACCAAAAATACGCCCAAAATCTAATCAGGTCGAGAACTCTTCAGCCCGCTTCCTTCCACCAAGATACATCATTATACACCTTACGGAACTCCAGAAAACTTGTACACAGGCCTTGCAGGATAATTTTCAAAAAATTATGCAAATTGGATACTTAATTAGCATATTTTATGCCCAAAATCTAATCAGGTCGAGAACTCATCAACCCGCTTCTTTCCACCAAGTTACATCATTGTTGCCCTTACGGAACTCCAGATAAATCATATACAACATGGGTTAACATTTTTATCACAGACGAACGAACGGACGGACGAACGAACAGACGAACGGACGGACGGACGCTGCTCATTTTATAGTCCCCGTTCCGAACTCGTTCGGCGGGGACAACAATGCGAGACCAAAACAAACTCACAAAAATTTGACTCCTTTTTCAATTAGAATAATAGAATATTTGATCCTAATTAATTCATCCATTAGTGCCAAATTTACCATGCTTGCATGAGGAAACAAAATATTGGCGAAAAAACGGTGAAATCAGATGACAACTTCAATACCGAAAGGACATTTTATGAAGGCTGACCTTTTTTGCAAATATCAACTAGATGCGAAGTATTCAGTAAAGCATTTTCTGATATCAGATGGTGACCAATTCCACAACTTGACAATGAATATGTCGAAACGATTAAAAACTTTGTCTATCGTTACGAGAGAATATTACACCATCACTTAATAATCAGAAGGATGTTTTGCAACGATGACATCAGATTCAGCTTTATACTTAATTTTTGATAAATTTTGAAGCGGTTAAATAAAAACTGCAGATTTATCACGAGTTTTTAAGAGGGCAAACTCTTCAAATGTAAATGCGTAAATGAATATTACCTTTAAAGCACTTTCTCTTCTTTTATGTTGAAACGGTATAGGTTAAAAAGGTCACCCTTTGTATAAAGTCCAGCAATATTCATTCATACTGGATAGAAAAATCACTTTCCATTGAGAGTGTATCATAATTATAGATCAATAAAAGACTCACCAAATATTTCGATAAATTATATGTTTGTAAAACGTCTCATGAAGGTCAACGTTAGATTGTAGGAGATCGTTTTACTTGTGTACCGTACTGATTATACTCAATATTTAAAATTCCAAAATATAAATTCACCCAATAATTCAAGTGCAGTAATTAACTGTGAAATTACTTTAAAAGCACTATTCTCTTCTTTTATGAAGCGCTGTATAGGTAAAAAGTCCCCTTTTGTTATAAAGTCCAGCAATATTCATTCATACTGATAGAAAAAATCACTTTACCATTGAGAGTGTATAAAAATAGATGAATGAAAAGACTCGCCAATCATTTCGGGTAGATTTATTGGTTTGTAAACGTGTATCATTGAATGTCAACGTTAGATTGTATGAGATCGTTTTACCTCTATGCCAGTTGGGCAGATTATACATCAAATTATTGAGGGGGGGGCAAAGTGACCGATCTTTTTTTCAAGACGAGTGGATTCTTAGGCCATTTTGTGCTGAAAACAAATCCGGAAGCTTTTTTCGCCTAAGATGAATTTGGTTGGTAAAATGACTTTAAGTTTTGTACATGGTCAATGAGGATTTGGTGTAAATTATTCCTTGCCAAAATCTGACACAAACAAACCCTTGACATTTATATTACTAGCACCTAAGCATAGGTATATTGCTTCCTATATAAAAACCTGTTTCCAAAGTAACCAAGGTCATCGATTGCTAACAATAAAGAAAAAGTGTCTCACTCCTTGTTTTTTTTTTGTTTTTTTTTTTTTTTTTTTTTTCAGAGGGCGGTAGAGTAACTCATAAGCACTGCTATCATTTCCACCTAATGGTCTGAATTATCATAGCCACTAAAAACACCTCTTACTTACAAGAAGTTGCCTTCTACTGTCTTTTGTTGTTTAATAGCATCACCAGTTGGAATGAAAACACACTGGCATGGCATTGCCATGGCACTGGCATGTTATGTACTGGTGTACAGGCTTGACCTTTACACAATACAATGCCCTTATAGCACAATCGTACAAATCTCTTGCAAATAGTCTGTGTTAGGTTATAATAGCATCACTTGTTGGTTGAAACACTCCCGTCACTTGGGGCAGGTTTAGTTGACATGTTTCTAAAGGCTTGACTTACAACAAGTACACTGTCGTTCAACATTCCAGGTAAAACACTAAGATCTGGGTCATGTTTTGGTTATTCTGTGATTGCCTTGCCTCACTTAAATGATTATATTTTATAAAAAAATAGATTATTTTTTTCTTTCCTTCCTATCCTTTACATTCTTTCCCTTCTCTACGTTCTTCCGATCTATTATAATGCACCTTTTGAGGGAATTTCTAGCAAAATCAATGACTAAGATAGTAGTTTTTTGTTTTGGTTTTGCTGAATAGGAAAATACCTATGATTTCAAGGTACACAAATTTAAAAGTCATTTTACCGACCTCCTACAATTCATTCTTAGGCCCAAAAAGCTTTCCTGATTGTTTTTTTTAGAACCAAAATGGTCTAAGAATCCACTCGTTTGAAGAAAAGAAATTAGAAAAAAAAATATGCCATTTATTGCAAAACCCTAAATAGAATTCAAATTTTAATTCAACCCAGCAGTCAAGCTGCAGTATTTTACATGTTTCCACAAAACCAGTTAGGTTTCCACAATCAGGTAATATGTTCTACCTCTAAATTTATTTGGATAATGATCCATCCATCAGTAAACAGATAATCTGTAATTGATGTCCAAAAAATTTCCCATTGAATACCTTAGAATCCAGAAACCTTAAACGATTGAATAATCAATGTAGAGAGAATCTGCCTTGGCATTGCAATAAATATTTACCTTGGCCGAATCGCAAATGGTGACGTACATATTTAAAGCTGGTTCTATCGAACTCTACGTGTCTGTAAACCAAATGGAGGGTTAAAGGTTTTAACAAACATCACTATTAAATGAGATGTCTCTGTTTGAAAGGAAGATTGAGATTGATTCAACCAATCAGCAATTCCAAATGCTGCAGTTGGATTTCTTAAGGCCAGAAACAATACGTTTCCATAATAAATGTTATATACAATTGTCTAGCTATTATTCATTACTGGAAGGGATGTAAATTTCGTATTTAAATCGGATTTGCGTTTTTTTCCAAATCAATTGTCTCAGGTCAGAACCGACAACCGCGTCTAAACTCGAATGAAGATAAGCTAAAAGGCGCCAAAATATATGTATTCGTTTCAAAATTATTGGACAAAGGTCAAAAGAAAACCGCAAACGTGGTTTTAATCTGCATGCTATCATAATCATCCCTAAGAAAACCATGCTTTGATTTTCAGAAAATACGTTATCGGGTTCAAAAAATAAATTAAGGGACTTTTTCTGATATAGCTCGTGTCTCTTTAACAAAACCAAAAAAGGACTCAAAAAAACTAATTTGAACGGTTTAGAATTCTTCAAAATTTGTAAATATTGAGAAAAAACTTTAAGAACGGCATATCAAACTTTACCCAAATTAAGTGGGAATATGTAGTTTCAGGGGGTAGTGTTTTATGGACTCACACAACTTTAGTTACGTGGTACCCGATCTCCGTCTTCATCAAGAACCTGCGCGGGTGTTCGTAATGACATTTGACATTATTTATTTACCTGCCATATTAAATTACATACAATACAAATCATTGTGAATATTACACTACAGTTGGAGGCATTGAAGGTGTCAATCGAAAGGCCAAGAACGTCCAGAAGTGAGTGACCCTTAATTACCAAAGGGAAATTCACAGATAAAACAAAATACAGACATTATATATGATACCAGAATTATCTATAGAACATTGCGCGAAACAATGAAACATTACTCATAAAAATTATGATCGGTCTTCTTAACTTAGATTTGAATGATTTAGTTGTTTGTTGGTTTTCAAATCAATAGTTAACTTGTTCCATACCTTAGGACCCTGTGATCTAAACTGATTTTGATGCAAATTCGGTTTTGCTTTTGACGGTTTGTATTGTCAGAATTTCTCATAGGAAACGATGGGATTTTTCAGGAGTAATCATTAAATACAGAGGGTAGTTCTTCATAGTAAATTTAAACATAAAATTCTTTTTGGTTTTTTTTAAAATCAATACTTCATAAACAGTATCTTCAGATTACTAAACAAGGACTAGTATGGGCTCTAAAATGAGAATTGTAATATTTCTGTACAGCCGGTTTGAATTTGAGTAAGTCTATCAGATATATTTGATAAGTTACTTCCCCATGCAAGAATCCCATCGATAGATAGTAGAATAATTGAGCACTAAATACTAAGAAAAATATTTTTGAGGGACAAATATTTTAGCTTACTAAGGAGACCTACATTCACTGAAATATTATAGATACCGCTCATGTGTACTAAATTACAAATTCTCATCAATAATGCTTCCTAATAACTTTTCAACCTTATTTACTCTGGAGAGACCTTTGCCATCCAAATAACACAACACTTGATTGCTTTTAATTTAAGGTTTTTTTGTGTGTTTTCCCTGATCATATATTTTAGTTTTGCTCAACATTAATTGATAGCTTCCCTCTGACCCACCGTTTTTTTACACATTCTAAATTCGGGCCCCTCAACGCAATAAACGTGGTTTCTAATTCTTCTTCTAGTTCTTCTACGTGAAGGGTTTCCGAATGTGTCAGAAAATGGACAGTAATAACCCTATATCGCACCTTTGGAGAACTTATCTTTGTTATGTACTAATGAATACGTTCGGGGGAGTACTGTCTCCCTACGTTGCCTTTAGAATTGGCGGTTATATTCCGTACAGGATAAATATGTAATTTAACATTCAAATGAAGGGTAATCCACTAGAATAACAAAGGATTGAATATTAATTAATATTAATATACTATAAGAGCTCCTTATAGCTAATGAAATATTCAACTGTCTCCCTTATATACCATTTGTAGATTAATATATATATATATAATATTATTATAGATAATAAATATATATATATATACTATATATATATATATAGTGTGTTGGCATTGATAGGGAGTGAAATTCGAACAGGAATTCTTAGCATGGATCATCAAGATATTAAGAAGGAACCACAACGACTCCATTCTCCAATGATTATCATATTCCATCAGACACACACAAGGAAGTCGAAATCAACAGCGAACCCTTTTAACTTTATTGCCCAAGACTGCCGCACTTTGAGAAAAAAATGACATCATGATTTGAAACTACTTGGTACTCGAGGTTGGTCAAACATGAGTTGTTGAAATAATCCTTTCCCCAGAGCATCCAAATGTGAAGTATCCAATTGTTAGTCTTCCAATTTGGATTCCTCTAGGGAAAGATTATTTTCTACTAACATGAACATTTTTGACTAAATTTGAACAGTTGACCAGATTTCCATGAAATGAAGAGTTCAACTCAATCGAGTGCCCAATTCTTTACAGTTGCTAGCCGGACTTCCTATTTGAGGACGGCAGACTAATTACTTCACACCGGAATCTTTACGCTACGAAAAAAGAAACACGGCGAACAGCGATTTCTCAAGCGGAAAAATTGGAATTAGGGTTGATTCTCGGAAGGGTCACCCTGAGAGGATAGGATAACAATCAATGCAAGATAAGTCAAAATACAGCCGATAACGCTCCCGAGTTCATTGTTACAACAAAACCGACCCATATGACCAGAACTAGAGTTTGGGTCAAATTATCCTTTAGGGCACAAGTTGGGTGTGGGATCCGCACTCTGAAATTGCCCTGCGGATGGGATACCATCCTCTCTGAACAATCTGAGATCTATAAAAGAAACTTCACATGCAATCGCGGTGCTCTTGCAAAGTGTAGCTATCTGGACTGGGCCTTTGAGAAGGCTCCCCCCATAAGGAAAGAAAGTAAAGAAAAAAAAGAATAAAAGAACAAAACACAAAAAAGAGACAAGAATATAAAAAGCAAAAACAAAAAAGAAAAAAAAAAAGAAAAAAAAGAGAAATAAAGAGAAAAAGGAGAAAAAAAAATAAAGAAAATAAAAGAAATAAGCAAAAAAAAAAGAAAAATAAAAAAAAAGAAAAGCAAATAAAATAAGAAAAAAGACAAAAACACCCGCGCTCACCCAACCCCCCCCAAAATCCCCCAACCCACGCCTCCCCTCTCCCCCAAGTATAGGTACAATAGTAGCAACCAGTGTAATAATTTAAAACAAGAGTGCGATACAATGACTCTGCTGGTACCTATCGGAGAGGAAGAAGAAAACTGAAAAACACCCAATGCCAGTTGCCAGTTAATAATCTACGGACAGTGATAATGTAACGCGTTTATCTAATAATTATACGTCTTGCCCTTTTTCTTTTCATCATTATCCATTGTGTTCTTTTGTTCAACTGTCATTTAGTTACGAAAACGATCAGAGACCATTATTTAAACCTATGAATATTCATCAGACGGGATTTTTTCCGAAATTATGTCTTTGGACACTTACGGATGGAGAGAGGGAAAAATAACGGTTTTGGATGAATATTCATGGTTACATAAAGGGCAATTGAAAAAAAAAAAAAACAGGAAAATTCTAGAAACACCCAAGCCTCATGTGGGTACGAGATGAAAAGAAAAATAAACAATAGTGAAAAAACCTGATAATTAATATAAAGCTTATTGTTGAACATCGGATTACCATCCGCTTGTTAGCTTATCTGACGATACGATTCAGCTAATAGTAGTGATTGCAAGTCACGCAAATTTCTTCTGCACTATTTTTAAAGGAACGCCCGAAATGTTTTGCTTTTTAGTGTTGAATCAACCAGCGACGAACGAAGAACTGGAGACTAGTTACATGGGGAAAGGTAATGGAGTTTGGTTTAGTTTTTTTTTTAATAAGTTATAACAATAGCCATTTTCTTCCAATATCAGAATTTCATGGAGAATTGGAAAAATCATGGGTGTTCATTTTTTAAACAAAGTGTTCGTGGGTTGGTGTTTTATAAGGGCACAAAATTTGTACAGGGGTAAACAATAAAGTGTTTAAATTTGTTAAAAAATTAAATATACCATCTGTTCGGCTGCTCAAAGGTTTCTAAAGGTAGAGTTTTGCCATATTTTACGACCTATTGTTTTGTACAATAGCTCAAGAAAAGTTCAAGGTCATTATTTATCGAATGGTCACGAATGTATTGGTTGAAACTGGTTTTAAAATGTTATTGGTCATAGACTAAATAAACATGTTATAGATTCTGTGTTTCATCTTTCAGTGGACTTTTAGGGATATGACTAGTGGTCTCCGATAGACGCTGTGGACCACGTCCATATTTGCCCACTTAATTATTATCAAAACATCATTGACAATACGACCTTTATATTTTCGGCTTCGGTACAGTAAGACGAACAATTTGGCAACCATTTTTATAGAACAAACCAATGAATCTGAAATTTTAACCCCCAGTGTGGACCTTGAACTCCTGTAACCTGTAACTCCTTATACTATGACACTCAGGTAGGGCAAACTATAACTTTCTGTAATCCTTGAAAGGTACTGATCATGATAGTATACTTTAAAACCCATTTTGCCCCCTTTTAATATTTTGCCCCATGTTATCAAACAGTGTAAACTTTGCCCCCTAGAATTCATCCAACAACACATTTAAAAAGATACCATTTTTGGAATCCTATACAATTTTGATTTAGAAAAAACCGTGGTTGCAAGATTGTATAGGAAATTTTCACAAAATACAGTTCCACATTAATTAGACATACAAAAGCTCATTGTGATTGTCGGCGTACCATCTGATTGTGGGCTAATATGTTCTATTCTATTTTAAGAAGACAACTACACATTTTGCTTTTACTTAAATTGTAACAATTTAACAATTACTACCCGTAACGCTGAAAATAAAATTCAGGAGAAGAAGTATAAAAGAGGAAGGAATTTTGCTTTGTTTTTCTTTATATAAGCGCAAGCGAGTGTATGATAGCGTAAGACATAGCCTATTAGATTGTCTCAGAGTACTTGACACTAACCTGAGCTGACGTTGCCAACATTCCGTAGGGCACCGCGAATAACTCAGAATTTTAAATTCGTGGTGTCAGAATCCGGGGTAAGATATACGTGTGAAAGGGTTATTTGAACTGTACCTACTTAATATCCAAACCTGCCTACTAAATAATCATTAGAGGGTCGTCGAGTGCCAAATTGTGTAAACACAAAAAAAAAAAAAAAAAAAATTTGTGTGCACAAGCAATAATATACGCACAAATGTTACACACACACACACAAATTATAATTTAAATCTCTATATTATACACACAAATGCTACATACACACAAACAAATATGATAATTAAATTTACACTATATACACAAATGTTAAGTCACACACACACAAACACACATACACACACCCGGACACGTGCGCACGCGCGCGCGCGCACACACACACACACATGATAATTCAAATCTTTACAAACGGCGTTCCATAGAAATAAACGGGGTTTCTACCGTGAAGGGTTTCCGAATGTGTCAGAAAAGGGACAGTAATATATATATAACTCAGGAACAGAAGATGGGAAAACGGCGTTTGTACATTTACTGGATCATATTTGATGCACGCTGATAGAAGAACAATTACAAATTAAACATTAAACATGAGTAAAGAATTAGCTGAAGCGGAATTCGAACCGGCGACCTCTGGATTGCGAGACCAGTGCTCTACCAACTGAGCTATTCAGCCCTTACGTTGGGGTTGATCCCTGGTAGCCAACATCTTTACTCTAATCAGCAAACAGTATTAACTATGTACTGCCGGATCAATATTGATGCAAACCCATGAAATTTAGTATTTTTAACTCAAGAACAGAAGATGGGAAAACGGCGTTTGTACATTTACTGGATCATATTTGATGCACGCTGATAGAAGAACAATTACAAATTAGACATTCAACATTGTGTAAGACATAGCCTATTTAAGAATTGTCTCAGAGTACTTTTGAGCACTAACCTGAGCTGCGTTGACCAACATTCCGTAGTGCACCGCGAATAACTCAAGAATTTAAATTCGTGGTGTCAGAATCCGGGGTAAGATATACGTGTGAAAGGGTTATTTGAACTGTACCCACTTAATATCCAAACCTGCCTACTAAATAATCATTAGAGGGTCGTCGAGTGCCAAATTGTGTAAACACGTATTTCAATACGGAATAAATAGCAATCTCATCATAGTGCGCAGTTCACACTCCATAGAAAAACGTTTTACACAATTTGGCACTCGCCAGTGGTGTTAGATACGGATTAACCAGTCAATAGGATAATCTTCTCAACAGATGGGACCGTTTCTAAATCAGATCAGGCTTTCCCCGACAATAATATTGTCTCTCCAGAAGAGTAAATCCATTATATAACACTTAAGTGACCAAGGGGGACCCCAAAATTTGTTTTCGCGCTGGCCGCTTTACGCGTGGGATTTTTGCGCCGAAATTTTTTGTAATTGTCTGACTTTTAAATGCGCTTCTTTTCATACCAAAAAAATTAAAATCGGCCAAGCCGTTAATGAGTTAATTAGTGGGGGTCCACGGACCCCCCCCCTTGGGCACTAACGGAAGTCATCTGAGAATATTTTGAATTATCAAAGAACCAAAGCTAATTTTTTTGCTGATATATGTTCACACATACATGTAAGTAAACAATTATTAGTAACATTAAAGATAATTAACCCGTTATGTGCTGAAAACAAACGATTTTATCATGGACGTTGCTAAACCGTTACTGTACAAACTCTATGGGAAAATGACGTGTATTTTTCAACACCCGTAAAAAATACAGGATCCCTAAAACTGCAGGTTTTGTGTTAAATATATGTAATTTGGGTCTTCTAGAATAGATATCAACATAAAATAAGTTTTCAAAAAGTTTGATGTAAGCGCAAGGCTCATTTCAAAAATTTCCGTCTTTTTGTCCAATTTTTGCATGTTTTGAAAACAATGTTTTGCCCCTAATTTGCAGCCCGAATAACACATTTCATTATTTTATTGCTGATTTGGGGTTGTCTTATGACCCTTCACATGTGGTATAAATTTCGTGCAAAAATTCCTTCGGGAAAGTGGTTTCCTTAGTGTGGGGCCCCATGGACCCCCCCCCCTTGGGCACCAACGGGAGTGAAAACCCCTTGGTCACTTAAGTGTTATCGACTAGACCTTAGACTATCCTGCGCAAGAGAACATAACGGCACAATTGGTGTTTTAATTAAGAAAAAACATAACGCTGCTACAAGATATTTAAAACAAAACGAAATATATTCTCAATTTTACTGTATAATTATTTAAAATCGATTTTAGTTCTTGTCTCGACGTTTATCTAAGATAAAGAATTCAAAAACACACCGTTATGAAAAATAATGGAGTTTTGATAAGGGCTGGCTTACCTGTTAGACTACGACCTAGCGGCGAGCCTTTTAGGTCGTAGTCTAACAGGCTCACCAGACCTTATCAAAACACCATTATTTTTCATAACGGTGTGTATTGAATTCTTTATCTATTACATACTAGCTGTGACGAATTATAATGTAGGTGAAACAAAGCAATCAATAAAATCACGTTTTAACCAGCACCGGAGAGAGAGTTCCAACGAAGTTCAGGCCTCTCCTGTGAGTTCTAATGAAGTTTAGGTCTCTCCTGCTTTCACCCAACTCTTAGGCCACCAATTCAACAGCGAGGACGTAATAATTGTGGACCGCAAAAGGTGGTTCGAGAGGGGGTGAGAGAGACCATCTGGGAACGTACAAAACAGCTATCACTTAACAAGAAAGGGGGAGTTCGCTTTCGGCTCTCACACGTCTGGGGCCCGACTTTGAAACAACTTCCTCGCAGCATGTTACATGACCATGCAGACCAATTGTCTACAGACTATGATTGATAGACCTCAATAATCTTCAGTCCTCTTTAAAGTGCATTTTGATGTTAAATGCTACATCTTCTCTTCTCAATTATAAACTACAACATGCCAG
>JAMKCH010070428.1:0-11286 GCA_023653785.1 Ophioderma brevispina | reverse complement strand
AGCACCTGGTCTAGCTGACATGTTATAGGTGCGAAGAATATTCCCATACAGTTCCAGCATTCATAGCCTTATCAGCCTGAAATTTGAGCGCGAAGTTTGAAAGCACCAAATCCCTGCAGTGCCTCACCGCATACTGCCGGGGTCAGTGCTTGTTCGTTGCCCGGCGTGACGTCACAATGTCATCTCATCTGTTATGTGTCCTTCTGCCCTTGAAGGGACGTGACACAAAAATAGAGGTCTTTGGGTGAAAGTTTCAAAGTTTTTCTACAAAAATAGGGGTCTTGTGGGTGCCAACGAGCTGAAAGCACGCGCACTCGAGGCAGATGATTAGTTTTCTTCTCCACAAAAGAAGCGTGGTTCAGGGTAGTTATATTTAAGAAAGGATATGAATCACCGTCGAAAAACGCCGAATGCATTAAAGGTGCTTGTTCCGATTTGAATTATGTGCTACTTGATATCTACGTGATATTTAATGCCTGGCCTAACACAACTTGTCAGCAAGTAGCGTGGGAAACACACTTGATCAAATTGACACTACTTCCGATAAAATCCAGGGGGTCTCAAAAGGCGATCAAGTTCAAATTTCATTAAAAGCCGGATATAAAATTATTAAAGAGGTTGATCCTCAATTGCTCGGACGGCAATATATTAAGCTATATACCATGGAAAGCTTATTTTAATCGCGATTTTATATGTAACGGTGTCATATTTATGCTACCACGATTTGGTTACAAGAGCCAAATGAAAATCGTCTTTTCAAAACAACACCACTTCAAGCAAATCATATATTGACTTGGTGCGCTGTGAAGGTGTGACGTTCACTGATTGTGTAATCTCCTATGCAAGAAAAAACAAAATCCCATTCATTTGTATCGCTCGCTTCTGCGCTTTTTCGAGACTACATTGTTTTTACCTTTTTCAAATTTTCTCTCAACTAAATCCAATTAATAAGCAAACAGATACAGATAACGATCTGTGTAAGTATCTGGTAGTTTGATGGCTCTCTCTCATCCCAGAGAATGCGGTTCCGTCCAGTTATAGAGATTACTTCAGAGAAGACACCTGAGATTTTCCCAATGTTGCGAACGATGCTGAGATATTAACTATTTGAGATGTTTTAGGGTACATACATTTGTGGCATACTGCTCGAAATATAACAATACCAATCGGCTGATGTGACCAATAATTAGAAAAGGTATTTTTAAATGTTACGCGGGCCTTTTGATAACGATAACATATTAATGACCTTTTAAGTCATTAATCTGTTATCCGGTTATATATAACGGTATTGATTTGAAAGAGGCTGGTATCCAGGTGGGCGCTATGTCTCAACATTTGTCTATGGGCTCAGACGACGGCGGCTAAGATTCTTCAATATAGCAACGCATCGAAACGAACATGTATCTCGCTCCTCTACACTAGAGTCAAAACTCATATGTTAGTGATTGCGCTCCACGCGTTTTAGGTAGATGCTGGAGGGTTGGTTTCTTAGATACTTGTTGTTTTTCTTTCTTTTTTAAAGGTGGCACGAGGAGATTCAAGTTTCATCCATATTTTCTGAGAACTGTAGTGAGTTCATATAGATTAGAACGATCAATAGATTCCCTACCTTTTATTTGGTTACAGAAATAACAAAACATGAAAACAAAAAAGGTGATTTATATATCTTATCTTTCAAGAGAACCATAGGCCAATTTTGTATTTTGCTCCTATACGAATATAAATTTCACAATATTTGTAACCAAAGACCAGTTTCCCGCTTAATCATTACAGATGGGGATGTTTTTGATAGAAAGCTTTACACCAGTGCCAAAATTCAATTTTCAACATTTTTTCGGGACCCTGTTATTTGAAATCTCCCTTTTTGCACCCTTTATGCTTTCAGTTTGTAGTGATAGGAGACGAGGGTTTTCAGGTAGACAGTTTTCATTCGGGTTATTGTACCTCAAGCCCGTGCGCGCGTTCACATTGGTGTGTTAACACCAAGTGGGGTCTATGTCTTGTATACAACTGAATTGCTTGCTTCACAGTATTGGTGCAATTTGTTATTGTTAACAACTTTCGCTAGTTAAAGTAAATACCTTCAGTTATCGGACCGCCCTCGATGAGCCAAAGACTTTAACCGGAACACCAAAAGCAAAAGCCCACAGTGATTTTATTCAAAAAAGGTTCAATAACCATAATTTGGAGTGGAACTGGTTCCCGGTCTGAGAAAGTAGATTAAGATATTTTCCGTTACTTCCCCCTGATAGCGGCTATACCTCATGCAATTCCATTCGGTTAGCATAAGAGGGTGTAAGGTAACTCAATGGAAATAGCGTGTCTTTCATACGCACGCTGTAGTTTTTGACCACCCACCACCCATGCTCCAGTGGCACAGCGTTTGAAGTCTCTGTTATTATGACAAACGAGAATAACACACAAAATATACAAATGGCCGACACACTTTTGACAGCTTATTTTGAGTAATTATTCCACTACTACATCCACTGTGTAATCTGATGTAAATTCATTGCGGACATATGATTTTTCATAAAAATCGAGTTTCACATCCACGTCCTCTATGGGAATTGACATATAGAGGGCTCTATAACATACAAATTACGACCTTTGTAGGCCTATATGCAAGATCCCCGCAAAATGGATTTGTCTGATTTTTGCTGTGGTAATAGCTCTTCTTGCATATCCCTACCTATATCACATTGTCAAAGTTGTGTCGCCATGCTTAAATGCTCAAAAATAAAGCAGCCATTTGCACGGGGTCAACAGCTGTGGGGCAGGTCTCCCTCACTAACCTATTTATTTTTTCTAATCTCCAGGAGCATGAGTTGTTGTGCAAATCTCACAATTTCGTGTAAACAACAAGCTGCCGCTGAGGCGCTGCTTGCTACTACTCATGATTCATCGTAAGCGATGATAATTCAAGTTCAGCGATTTTTTTTTCACATTTCTTGCACACTTATGAAGTCCGGAATATAATTAACCAATCGACAGAGATCAGAACCTCTCAAGGAAGCAACATTTAATCCTATATAATTGTCGAAATTCAAAACAGGCGAGGAGGAGCGATTTTGGGGTTCCTTTCCATTGGACGTGGCTTGGGCAACAAGACTTGTGCAATCGCCTCCGTCACACGAATTTGCCAAGGTCAAGGAAATGGAAAGTTACTCTGATTTTGGGCGTAAATCGCAACGAACTATAGGCTTAGTTTTGGTATAGCTGCTTAATTATACGATTTTTTTTTGGGAAAAAGATATTTTTGGCTCCTGCATTTATAAGCTGTCCGCTTGTATATAGCTTAACATATGCGTCCGAGCAAATGAGGATCACCTTTAAAATACACAAGATTTGCACCAGTAACATAAATAACATTAAAGAGACCCTATCAACATTGGAAAAAGGTGCGCCCTCACACAAGATTTTAATAAAAATAATATTTTTTTCATGGTTGGTAAAGCTTTTAAATAACACTAGCCCTCACCTAATGATTAAGAACCAAAACAGCGCCCTTATGGGTAAATAGAACGATTCCAGCGCCATTAATCAGCACACGACGGAAATGGCGTTTGACCAAGTATCCCTATCGATTCATCCTGGTTTACATCAAAAAGAAAAACATAGATTATCATTTGATAACCATTTTTTTCTAAAAACTTAAATGTTTTTGTTCGATAACGTTTTTTGATATACTTTTAATTTTTTTTCTCTACAGTAGATTTTCGACGATCGATTAACACATTTATCGTGTTATAAGACAAGGTTTTTCGACTGACGGTTTAACCTGGATTGCCATATTATGCCAATTCGCATCGACAATGAGCATGAGCCGCTTGGGCACCTCCATCAAATGCCACACACAAAGCTCCCTCCATTGACGCTGGATAGAAGATCTCTCTTGACTAGTCACCGACGCTGAATTCGCGCATGTGTAGTACATTTCGGTGACTGACCTAAATATACACACAATCGAATGTGGTGTACATTTGTCTCGTCAATCAATACCATGCTTGACCGCGCCCCACAACACGTTTCCGCGCATATATTTATGACAGTAATCAATACTCCTATTACTCCTATTCTATTGCAATTCCCAGTTCAAACTTGGTTCCACACTGCCGAAAAATACATGCCTATTTCCATTGTCACCTTATTTAAATCGAATGTCACCTTGCAATGATGACACTGTGGGGTCAGGAATGATCTAATTAATACCGACACACATAGAACATCTCACTAGTCACATTATAAATATCGCGCTAATCTACGAAATTATTAGGAGTACTTTTTCACCCTCACTTTCTGGGATTAACTCATGGCGCAACATACAAACTAAAACAAACACCAACACCAACATCGGAATTCTTATTTAAATTCTGTTTTCAGTTTCCGGATAGCCGAGAACCATACCGATATTTTCCCAATTTTATCATTGCGCATATAATTTTTGACAAGCTGAGTTTTAACGTCCTCTCGAACGTCAATAACATACATTGAGGAAGTTGGTCCAAAATCATCCCAAGCGTATCAGAAATCTGACGTCACCATTCAGTAATGATAGTAATGAGCGGCGCTCTCATTGTAATTTGTATTGAAGAAGTGTGTACGTTGGTTCCACTGGCTAAAAGCCAGCCAAGGTTTCCAACTGGGGGTCGCGACCTCCAAAATATCGCAGACCCTTAAGTGGGATCGCCGAAGTTAATGTAAATGAAAATGGATTAATTTCGCAAAAGGCAGGAACAGAATTGGCAAATAATATATAATTTAACTATTCCAGCAAGCCAAACCGATTTTGCAGTGTTTGATTACTCAATTTAATTTGTATTTGATTCATAATTTTTTTTCCGCGCGGCTATTCGCGCACAAATCAGTGTAAATTGTCATTTTACAGACTGTTCAAAGTACCAAAAATGAACTCGACTGATATGAACAGTCATGTCACGTAAGCCAAACTGACTAATATTGCATTGTTTGATTAATCAATTGAATTTGTGTTTGATGAATAAGCAAGCACACCATGCCCATCGAATGCCACACCCAGAATTTTTAAGGATTGCCCTTGCTTCCCCCTGTCCAATCATAGATTCAGAAGCTTCCGTATATGTAGGCGTACCTTGTTACAGAGCCCCTTCCCCTGGCTTGAAAAAATGGCTTGCCACTGATGTACCATCTCCACACAACCTTCAATTTCCTTGAATGGTGAAATTTTTCTTTTGAGATTCTTGAGTATATGTGTTGCCGCAACTAGGGTTAAGAATGGATCTCGGGACAAAAAAGGTTGAAACCCCTGGCTAAGCAGTTATTTTAAAATTTGAAACCAATCATCCGCGAGAAGATCGCCAATCAACTTGCAACTTCTTGTTTTTACGTTTAGACAAATCGCATCAAGCACGACCAGACCAGGCAACAAAGACCGACCAACGCCGAGCACGTTGGGTTAAATCACGCCATCATGATCAACTGTGATAACCCAAATTATTACCATGAACACTAATTGGACTTCAAAGAAACTCAAGAAGATCTGTACATCAAAGCTCAACCCTCGATAAACGAGCGGTGGGTTTATGGGAAATTAACGGTTATTTTCTGCTCATGTATACCAACCTACAGTGCAAAGTAGTTTCAATCATACTTTTTGCATTTGTTTTCACAGTATTTAATAGCGGATATTCCAAAATGCTGAATAACTCTCAGACAAGGCCTATGATGAGGACCATAAAGATATAATTTGAAGTGTGCAGAAATCTTTACACAGATGACGACACATAACACATACATATGGAAGTTAACCACATAAGACATTGTAGAAGTCATAGTAGTTGTGTGTGTCTCTGTAGGCTTGATCAGAAGGTAGTGATTCATCTAAGAAGCCCATGGTCTAGAAAATCTTCATAACAAACTAAAAAAAACTGCCCTATAAAAACGGTCCTTACAACACCGGTGCCACTACCCCCAACACAATGAAACGAAACGCTCTTATCTCATGCCATACGTATAGACAGAGCCTCTGTAAAAATGGACACGCCGCTGTCAAAGGGATGAAAACGATAATCGCTCTTGACTCGTATAAATTTGCCGAACAATCAGTATGTGTGCAACCAATAATCTGGCACGATCTATACATACAAATTACTACCTTGTAGCTATATGGCAAGATTTCCGCATGGATTTGTCGAATTTATTTTTGCGGTGGTAATAGCTTTGCTATCCCTACCTTATCAGTTGTCAAAGTGTCAAAGTTTGTGTCGCCAGTGCTTTAAAATTGCTCTAAAATTCAAGAGACCATTTGCACGGGGTCAACAGCTGTGGGGGCAGGGGGTCCCCTCCCTCACTACCTATTTTTTTTCATGCTCCAGTATCATTAATTTGTCAAAATCTCACAATTTCGTGTAAACACAGCTTGCCCTCTGAGCTCTGCTTGCTACCAGGACCCTCGTACCGATGAGAATTCAGCGATTTTTTTTTTTCACATTTCTTGCACACTTATAAGCCGGAATTATAATTCCAAATCCTACAGAGATCAAGGACCTCGTCAAGCAACATTTATCGCTATATTGCCGAAATTCAACACAGGAGAGTGGCGATTTGGGGTTCCTTTCCATTGGAAGATGCATTGCGCAACAAGAACTTGTTGCATCGGCCCTACGGGTCACAAACACGGATTTGCCAAGGTCAGAGAAGGAAAGCTTAGCGTATTTTGGGCGTAAAAAATCGCAACGAAATATAGGCTGGTTTTGGGCTTATAGCGGCGTTATTATTACGATTATTTTTTTTGGAAAATATATTTTTGGCATCCTGAATTTATTAAAGCTTGTCCAGTGTATATAGCTTAACATATGCCGGCCGACAATGAGGATCACCTTTAGAATACACAAGATTGCAAACCAGTAACCTAAGACATTAAAAGACACGTAGCACATTTGAAAAATCGTCGTCCCTCAAAGATTTTTAAATTAATATTTTTTCATGTTGTAAAGCTTTTAAATACCTAGCCCGCACCTGACATGATTAAGACCAAAACAGCGCCTTATGGGTTAAATAGACGATGCCACGACATTATTCAGCACACAGACGGAAATGGCTTTGACACAGTAACCCTATCGATCATCCCTGGGTTTACAAAAAGAAAACATAGATTACATTTTGATAACCATTTTTTTCTAAAACTTAATGTTTTTTTGTTCGTAAAGTTTTTCCTCGTATACTTTTATTTTTTTTCTCTACAGTAGATTTCGATCGATTAACAACGATTTAATCGTTTAAACAGGGTTTTTCGAATTACGGTTTAACGGATTGCCATATTAATGCAAATTCGCATAGTACAATGAGCATGCATGACCGTCTTGGGCACCCTCCACAAATGCCACACAAACAGCTTCAGTCCATTGACGGCCCCTTATGAAGATTTAGTGCAAGTCAACCCGACGCTTGACTTCGCGCATGTGTAGTACATTGGGTGACTGACCTAAATATACAACGACCATGAATGTGTGTCATTGTACGTGTCCTGCAAACCATGCTTGACCGCGCCCACACCGTTTTCCTTCCGCGCGCATATAAGAATGACCAGTAAGCAATACTTATGCCATTTCCCAGTTCAAACTTGGTTTCCAACATGCCGAACATAGCCATGCATATTTCCATTTGTCACCTTATTTAAAGTGAATGTTCCCGTTGGCATTATTACCCTCCGTGGTTTCATGAAATCAAGTAATACCGACCCAGATAGTACACTCACTAGTCACATTATATCGCGCATATCTACGATTATTTAGGAGTATTTTTCAACCCTCAATCCGTGATTAACTCATGGCGCAACATTACAAACATAAAAACAAACCAAACAAACACCAACACTCAACATCGGAAGTCTATTTACATTCTGTTTTCAGCTTCCGATAGCCGAGACCACATACCGATTTTCCCATTATCATTGCGCAAATAATTTTGGCAATGACTGATGTTAAAAAGGTCTCTCGAACGTCCATGGAACATCCCATTGAGGAATTCCAAAATCTCCCCAAGCTGTATAACAAATGTGACGTCACCATTCATTAATGAGAGTAATAAGCGGGGCCTGCTTCATTTGTAAATTGTATTGAAAGAAGTGTGTACGTGTGCCACTGTCTAATCGCAAGGTTTCCCAACCTGGGGTTCGCGACCCCAAAGATCGCAGACCCCTTAATTTGGGTCGTCGAAGTTTTAATGTAATGAAAAGGATTATTGTCGCAAAGGCCGGAACCTAATTGGCAAATAATATATAATTTACTATGTCAAGCAGCAACGCGATTTTGCAATTGTTTGATTCTCAATTTATTGTATTTGATTCAAATTTTCTTCCGCGCGCTTCGCGCACAAATCAGGGTAAATTGTCACTTACAGGACTGTTCGAAGACCAAAAAGAACTCCGACTATATGAAACTAGTCTGTCACGTAAGCCAAACTGCCTTATCAGTGTTTGATTATCATGAATTTGGGTTTTTAATGATATCACCATGCCATAGAATGCCCACACCCCGACATTTTTTAAGGATTGGCCCTGCTTCCCTGTCATCAGTTAAGATTCAGAGCTTCCGGTATGGTAGTAGATATAGGCGACCTTGTGGCAAGCCCCTTCCCCTGGCTTGAAAATGAAGTCTTGCCACTGATTGTACTCTCCACAAACACCTTCAATTTTTCCTTGAATGGTGTTCTTTTGAGAATATATTGAGTAATGGGTGTTGCCCTCAGCTACGATGTTAAAAATGGTTCCTCGGGACAAAAGTTGGAAACCCGGGGGCTAAGCAGTTATTTTAAAATAATTGAAACCAACATCCGCGAGAAGATCGCCATCACTTGCAAACTACGTCCTTGGTTTTTACTTTATACATCGGCATCAAAGACGACCAGACAGTCCAACAAGAACCGCCCAACGCCGAGCACGTGTAATTCAGCCATCATGATCAACTGTGGATACACCACATTATTACATGAAACTTACTTGGACCTCAAAAGAAAACTCAAGAAAGATCTGGTACATCAAAGCTCAACCCTCGATACGGATGGTTATAGGGAATTAACGGTTTTCTGCTCATAGTATACAACCTAAGTGCAAAGTAGTTTTCAAATCATAATTTTGCTTTTTGTTTTCACAGTATTATAGCGATATCCAAATGCTGAATAACTCCTCAGAACAAGGCCTAGATGAAGGAACCATAAAGATATATTGGAAGTGTTCCGAATATTTACAGCAGATGGACTACACATACATAGGGAAGGTAACCACATAAACATGTAAGAATTCATAGTTCGTGTGTGTCTCTGAGGCTTGATCAGAAGGGAGTGATGCATCTAAGAGCACATGGTCATAGCTTCATAACAAAACTAAAAAAACTAAAAAACTTGCCCTAAAAAACGGTCCTACCAAACCGGTGCACGCCCCCCCCAACACAAGACGGACCGCTCTAGATGCCATACGTATAGACAGAGCCTCTGTAAAAATGGACACAGCCCTCTGTAAAAGGGATAGAACACGATATCGCTTCTTTTGAATCGTATAAATGCCGAACATCATTAATGTTGCACCAATAAATCTGGCACGATTCTTCATTAACTTAGTGCTGCTGTCGGGTCGTGGGCGTACATGTTAATGTCTGCTCTTTGCCGCTCCTGTTGTTCACGATTTCATAATAATTAACCAGTGATTTTTGTATTTTTTTCACAAAGCCAAGCAACGTTTCGTAACCGACCGACGAACTTATAATTTGTGCCTGCCATATTAAGTCCATTAGTACATGTCATACACATACATCTTTTTCTCTTATTTCAGGCATGTGTTTGACGTTGAAGATATCCAGCCACCGAACAAACCAGACTCGAAGTTACTGCTAACTCAGATCCTAAGTAACTCAGCGGTTTGTAAATTATAACTGTAAAAGGTTTACTTTTCACATCAATCTGTGCCTGCGACCATCAAGTAATACAAGCAGTAGCCATATCTTTAAAAGAAGAACATTGTATTTGACAGATATGTTTAATCGTTTCCGATAATTAACCGATAAATGTAAGGTTCACTTATATATAGGCTCATTTGGAATTCAATGAAGCTAGCCTAAATCAAGTGCTAATGTAGATCCGTATAGTATTCGTGAGCCGCATATGATTGTCACGTTATTTACTTCAATTATCAGTGCTATTTTGATAAATGAGAGTATTGTAGACCGGGAATGTAGACTACTTACGAAATTTGCTACACATCAATATTGTCACTACCGTTACGAGTAGTCACCAACGCCTTCACTGATGCTCATTGAACATGGCACACTCAAAAGCGAACTTGCACAAAGACCTAACAGAGTGTGGAATTTGTTTAATGGTAATTGAAGAACCTAAAGCTCTTCCTTGTCTTCATTCTTTTTGCCTCAAATGCTTGTCAAAATGGGCTGAAGGCAAGAAAGATGCGGTTAAATGTCCAATTTGTGTCCAGGATTTCACTATTCCATCTGACGGTATCACAGGGTTTGTCACCAACTTCTTCATTAACACACTTAAAGACAGAAAAGAAACAGCTGAAAAACTCCAGTCTAAAGATGCGCGTATTCCATGTTCATGCTGCGGGGCAAGTGATAACAAAGCTGAAAGCTACTGCACAGAGTGTGGTGGTTTTATTTGCGAGGAATGCGGTAGCATTCATAAAAGAGTCCTTGCCATGCAAACTCACAAAACAATGCCATTTGTTGACCTTCAGTCGGGAAAGGTTGATATCAAAAGTATAATCCGACAAGAATGTTGTAAAGAACACAAAGGTCAAGTTTTAAGGTTCTACTGCAAAACATGTGGGATACTGATCTGTCATGAGTGCACTGTAATTGACCACCCTGGATCATGTCATACCCTTGTTAATCTGAAATGTGCTACAAAAGAGCAGCGATTGGAAATCGGTCATCTGATGACGAATTGCATCAAAATAAAATCGACCGTGGAAGAGTTTCTGAGGGATTCTGAAAACGTCAAAGACAAGTTGGAGAATGATTTAAAGAAAGCTAAGGCTGATCTTCATGAGGCAGCAGAGGCTGTTCGCGCCAAAGTCTTAGCTGACATACAGAAAAAGAGTTGCAACTTGAGGCAAAAATAATCCAAGCTGCCTCCAACAATAAGAAGCAGATTGATACCCAAAGGGACAACCTTCAGCTGCAGCAAACGAGACTCCACACTGCATTGCATATGGCAACAGAGGTGACGGACACAGGATCTGATTATGATCTTGCTTTGGTTTACCCATCTTTGAAAACTAGTCTGACTCAGCTGAAG